>JABJVR010043606.1:0-30919 GCA_025773905.1 Chitala chitala
CACAGGTGGTTACGCTCGCACCAGTACACAAAGTCCATGATGACTGACCTGTACTCCAGGTCATTCCCCTCCGACACACAGCCAAAAATGGCTGAGTCATCAGAGAACTTCTGGAACTCTTGAAGGTCCACACATTCTGGCTGCAAGGCCTGACCTGAGCTCCTGATAACTTAAACAGAAGTAATCCAAATTCACAACATCATGTTTAGGCATTACAGATGGTTTGGTTGCAGCACAATTTTTATCTTAGCTGATGACATCCAGAAAGGTCTTCACATTTATCTGCAATTTAAACATGATAACAGAATCAACGTAAACAATATGACCTACAATAGCACTGACAGCAAACTCTGGATGTTGCTTTGCTGTGAATAGAGATAAGTTAAACCCAGATATAGTCAGTTGTATGAATAACATCAGAAGACCAAAGGCCATTGCAGTGGAGACGTTGAGGCTTAGAATGATTATCTCACGGGGGTTGCTAGACCCCCTTTACTAGGGCACGTACCACAGTATTGACCTGTTGTGCTCGAGTGAAATCTCACGTTTGAGTTAACAAGCTCCTATATTTGTCAGTGGCTTCGTTTAGACTGATAATAATGGGAGAGAATCAATGCAAGACGGTTTAACTGAAAATACAAGCTGAGGCATGTATCTTGGATTCAGTGTGGGTATGCCAACACATTACTCTATGTGTGCATGTCGTACCCCATGAGTCAGTAATCACCGTCCTGAAGGGCCACAATGAGTCCAGAGTTTTGCTTCAGCCAATGTCTGCTTTTAATAGAACTTTAATGTCAGTTAAACATTATTGATTTCTTTGTATAATTTGTCAATCCAAAAATTCAACAATCTTTATTCATTTTAATAAGAATTGAAAAAGCATGTCAAAGACTGACTGATGTTTCTTATTACCATTTTTTTAACAGTTATGGTATATTTTAATCTATTTCATGTTAGTAATCACTGTTCCTGATCAAGTATTCTTTGTCATTGGCACCAGGTCCTGCAGTTCATAAATTTTTACAATTTAAGTACAATTAATGGTTACGGATTTTAATTAAATGCCATGCTGAATTATGCTGACATTTCCTGCTATGATGTTGCAGTTACAGTGATATTGTAATGTGTGCTTTACATTTTTGTTAGAAGTCTTAAAGCACAAGCTCACTTTTGACTTTCTTCTTTGTAACTCTTACTGGCTCTTAATTAATTAAGACAATTAAGCACAGAGAGGTTGTAAATGATCAGGAAGAATGAAGAGCAGCAACAGTGTTATTGATATTTAATCAAGATAGTGGTCAAATTAAATTGAATGAATTGGCTGAAACAAAAACCTGTGCCCACGCTGCCCTCCTGGATCATGACTGACTACCCCTCTGTGCTCGGGGGGTCACACACATGCAGCAATCTGTGCATTGGTGCACAAAGTAAGAACCAGGATAGAGGAATGATAACATGATCAGACTAAAAGTACATTTTAGAATAACACTGATGATTTAATTATGATTTCAATTTGACATAGTAGAGACAGGAAAGCAGTATGATGGAATGAGACTGAAGGAGGTTAGACCTGGATGTAGTTGGTGATTAAAAAGCTAGCAAGATAAAAAAAAAGCTAGCAAGAAGGTCTGCAAAATGTAAAAGCCTAAATGATTATATGAATCTGTGGAGGCTATAGTTGATCAGATTCGGTTTTTTGTGTTGTTGCACCAGAGAAAGAGGAGCAGAGTGCAGCAGCAGGAGGAGGCAGAGGGCAAAGAGAAAGAGGGGGGGAGGAGAAAGACAGGTGTGAGACAGGAGAGATCACACCCCACAGATGAAACCGAGGGAGCAGTTGCCACAACTGGAAAACTTCAGACTGGATGCCAGGGAAAAAACTGTGTCCAGAGTGCAGAAGGGAAACACTGGGGACGTGGAGGAAAAGTGCTGTGGTCCAAACCAGGTGAAGATGACCCAATATCCCCAGCACAACTATGGGTTAAAAAAGCAACTCTTTAATTTGAACTGGGTTGGACGTTTTCCATAGAATATTTCATATCTAGGATGCAGCACTTTGTTTTTCATGCAGGATTTTTTGTAAACACGACGCCTTTGTACGTACTGGCCTAACAAATTGGGATCGAATCTCTGAATCGTTTTCGAGAACATGAACAAAGACCTGCCCATAAAGCGTCCATGCTCTCCTGGGACAACCTTAAAGCCAGTGCTGCTCATGGCAGTGTTGGAGAACAGTTACACTTGGCATGTCAAGCAGAAATCAAAGCGAGACGGGGGCGCATCAGCTGTGTTGCAACTGTCACACAATTCTTAGCTAAACAAGTTATTCCTTTCCGTGGTCACGAAGAAGGAAGCTCCAGCCACCATCACGGAAACTTTTTTGAGAGTATGAAACTCCTAAAACAGTTTGATCCATTTCTGTAGTCATACTCAGCCCCCTCACACACCACATGTTACCTTCAACAGCAGTAGTTTCAGATTCAGCACCAGCAGTGGTCTAGGCAAGGCATCATATAGCTTACTGTGTAGCACATTTCATATATGCAGCAGGTTATCAAGAAGTTATCAAGTGATTTGAATAATGGGGGGGGGGGCTTTGCCCCAGTAGAGTTTTATGTCTAGCAACACCCCTGGATTCACTATTTTGTGAAGTCTAATAAAACTTTTCAAACCGAATGCTTCCTTTTAAGATGAGGTATTTTGTAGTGCTTGCAAGCATATTAAAATGTCTACTAGTGACAACTTAGGCCATCAAGGAAAAATCAATCTAATTTATTTGCAGCCAATACATTCCAGCAGTTTTAATGAAAACAGCACTGCCCAGTCAGATGCTGCCAAGGCAATGAAACTGAAAAAAACTGTACGCTGGTTGCAACAGTGATAACCCAAGCGGTTGCAGCAGTGATAACCCAAGCGGTTGCAGCAGTGATAACCCAAGCGGTTGCAGCAGTGATAACCCAAGCGGTCTAAAGTTATGAAAGAGCAAACATGTTCACTTGCGCCGACCGACACTATGTTGAAAGGATCTGCATGGTTTTATTTACCACGTTGCCGTTTTGTTTTCTACCCCTAAGTAGAGTTAGGAGCTGTTTACCAGAATGGATTTTCATTTAAAATTACTGTATTTATTTCACTTTAAGCTCCCCCAAATGCACAAAAGCTGTCAGTGAAAGAGCCATCTGGATTGCTTGTAGGATGTTGGCTGTGTCATCTGTTATTGGGCTGCATGCTTCATCTTATTCATTGCAGAGCAGACTTTTATTTTGATACCATATTTATCATTTCACAAATGTACGTGTAATATTGTAATATAGACAATTAAATTCAAGAAAAGGTTTTGAAGTGACTTCATTAATAATACGTGTTAATAACTTTGAATTTTCCCCTGTTCCATTTCTCTGTGGGCACAAAAAAATCAATTAATTATAATTGAAGAGACCTTTAATATTTGGATGCAACCTCTTGTTAAGGATTCTTCAACACTTAATCATTTGAAGCAGGAGCACCCTATGTTAAATATGGTGTGGTTAAGTACGTATTGTATGTGTTTATTTCACTATGTGCATTGCAAAATATCCATCCAATATGTACATCAGCTTCCCATTTTCATAACTTTTATTCTTTGCAGGGTCACAGGGAGGCCTGGAGCCCATCCCAGGTAGCTTAGGGCACAAGCAGGGGGACATCCTGAATGTGGCACCAACACATCACAGGGCACAATCGCACAAACACTCACATGCCCAGTTACAAACTGTGAGCCATTTGGAAACACCAATCAGCCTGCAACACATGTCTCTGGACCATGGGCGCAAACAGGAGTACCCAGAGGAAACCCACAAAGCACAGGGAGAAGATGAAAACTACACTCATGCAAAATGGGATTCAAACCCCCAACCCTGGAGGCGTGAGGCAACAGTGCCAAAACAATATAAAGTAGAATAAAATGAATGAATGAAATGAATCACATACATGCTTCTTCATAACATCAGTGCTGCACAACAAATGTTTCGTGAATCACACAACTAACACCCTTATTCTTTGCAGAATTCTTCCCTGAAGCATTCTGGTAAACACTTTGTTAAAACGCAGTTGAAGATACTGCAATCATTCGTGGGATGCATGATTATCAAGAAAAAAACACTGATGCTGGAAACCTTACGGCATATTTACGGCATTTTATTTGTAAGCGTCCAGTGACTGTACATAGACTTCAGTTGAACCATTGAAAGCACCGCTTTTGTCTCAAAACAGGGTTTCCCTGCTTACAGTGGTGCATGTAGCTTTGCAGTTAATTTTTTTTTATTCTTTACCAAAGTACAGTGTCATGGTTACCATGTAACTAAATAAAACATTTTTGTGCTTTCTGTGCTTCAATTTGATCTTCTATACTTATGCAGTCGCAATGGGAATCCTTATTAAAACCTAATTTTGTTACACATCTTATCTCATCTTTGCATTCCCCATCGCAGTGACATTCTTTGAGTTATAAATGTCACTCTTCTGCTTTCCATATCTTCATACACGAGCTCATATCTTTTTAGATCTGTGCACAAATCTTATAAATGATATAGTTGTTCTGTAAAAATTAATGTTACCTTTCAGGAATAGAGTACAAAGATTTATTTATGTAATATAATCCTGTTGCTGAATATCCATCCATCCATCCATTCTCTATACTGCTTATCCAATTCAGGTTCGCGGGATGTTGCTGAATATTTAAATGTTAATATATCCAATATATGTAGAGCAAATTAGACCATAATTTACCTTGAAATCTGAAGTGTAAAACATATTCTTCTTTGGAGCTAAAAGAAGTTAGAGGTCATATAAAGATAGAGGTCATATGAAGGTGGATGATTATTCCTGGGATGTTGTTGGCTTATTAAAACAGGCACAGTAAAAGTTTTAATTTGCTGTTGCAGTAAAAAAGTTGGTGTTGCACAGTGCCAGGGCCATATGCTGCAGTTCCCTGGCACACTGGTGCTGCCGCGGGCAGGAGACAAGTTCGCAGTGAGGAGTCTGGCAGTTGCACTGCCCATCCTCTGGGAGGCAATAGGCTTCAGCGTAACGGTGGTGAATGTTTAGTGAGCTGGGTGTCCTCGCTGAGCTCAGCCACGCTCTTCAGTGAGAGCAGTGTGCTGCTGTCAGGGCTCTGCCTGTTGTCTTGGCAGCAGAGAGAAGCCTGTCCTTCTCAAGGGCTTTCCACGCTACAGCTTTGATGAAAGAGAATCTATAGACAAAGACACCCGGCAATCAAGAGACAAACACTCCACATGTAGGGAAAGAAAGATTTATTCATCCAAATTTATCAGTTTTTAACTTGGTGCCAGTGTTTCCTGACAGCGAGAGGTGTCCAGAAAAATTGAAAATGTTCCAGGTTCCAGGCGTGATCACAAAACTATGAAAATTGAACAACAGGTGTCACTGTTTCTCAAATTTCAGCTTCTAATAGTTTTTTCTTTTTTTCCATGTTGGGCAAGAAACAGCACCGCAGCAAAATGGATTTACCTTGTTTTTTTCCCTTACACGAGACTGAGATAAATCTCAGAGTGAATGATAGTAACGTAGTTACAAAGAGACAGCATCAGAGAAATCTAGTTTAAGTGTTTGATTACCAGTTTCTGTTGTGGTAATTACTTTCATGGTGTATATTTCATATTATGTTTGACAGAAACATCAGGAAATAATTTCCTAGCACAAAAATAAAAAAACTACATGTTAAGTATTAGCTATATCAAATATATCATAAGTAGTCCATTTCCTGGGGTAGGTAACTGTAAAACCACTGGAGTTTTATTAGAAATAAACCTAATGTCAGCTAGATATATATACAGTATGCAGAGAACAGTGAATTAACTGATGGTAAGCCATAAATCAAATACTAAAAGTACTTGTAAAACCTACTGAGGATTGTGGGTTCTCCTGCATACATGTGACTTGTGTAATTCAGACTGTTGTACTTTGAGATTTACTGACCATCCCTAACAACAATGAAAACATGATATATAACCTTGAACAACATTTCTTATGTTTTTCTAAAAGGCAGTCTCTGGTCTTACAACTCTTTCAGTTTATCACATCAAATATCAAAATGAAAAGTTATGCAAGAATCAAAAGCCCCCACAGTGGGACTGAGTATGACTCGTTGAAGAGCGGCTCCAAGCTTGGTTCATAGATCACCTGTGCTCCCAGAGTGGGTGCAAGGTGGTCCACATCACATGCAGACACTCACTGAGGGAGTCAGATACTGCACTGCCCTCTAGTGGCTGTAGCGACATGGATGCTGCTTATTTAATGAGATTACTTTGAACTGTGAAGGATTGATTGCCTTCATCGCTTGATTAGAGCTTCACCACATTAATCACTTTAGCTTCCTTTACTACATTAACAGTAACGAACCAGCTACCATGGGGCCTATGTCTGCATTGACTAAGTCAATCAGCATCATTAGTTCAATATCAGAAGGCACACACATCCTTGAACTGTCCAACCACAGCTACGTAGTTTTCAAAGCAGTCAATTAAGGCCATAAAAAACATAATAAACAGTGTTAAAGTCTGTTGCTGTGGATTTTTCCGCATGAAAAAAAGATTAAATACTTGCCTATTCCAAGTTGAGAGAGAACAATTCTACAGCACTGCATGAGACCAGGCTTGATTTCTGAGTATTAGCTCATTCCCCCAGCTGGGGTATTTCACTTAGACACTTCCAAAAGACGTGTGCCAGGGTATTGATCAAAAAATAAATGTAATTTCATGGGAACATTTTCAAAAATATATTGATGATGTAAAGCACATAAAAAATATATGTGCGTCTGTGATGTGTTCTCCAGGGGCCGTCACTCTCCAAAGGAAGGCGCAGAGATTTCATTGCACCTGACTGGTCTCTGCAAAGTGGCTGGAGGCCCAGGCTTGTTGGTATTTATGTGAGTCATCCGAAGGCACCGGCCTCTGTTACGGTGCCATGATAAGCAGCTCACACGCTGTCCCCGGTTCAAGATGAACCATATTTTACTGTCACGCTCAGATCCCCCCAGAGTACCAGGTCGTCATGTGCAGAACACCCACACCTTGACGTTCAGTAAGCCAGACCTTTCTTCAGGACAGACCAAAACACAGGTGACAGTAAAAGTTCATGTTCAAACAGGACATCACTGGATATGGAATTATTTCATTTACACTGTGTTTACTTTCATAGTGATTAAAATGGCAGATGATTTCAATAAGGTACAACATTAATTAATGTATGTAATAAAAAGCAACGAACCATTTAAGTTTTATGCTTCTCATTTAAACTAATAAAATATGTCAGAGATAAAGAACATGAACTGATTTACTTCTGGCTGCAAATGAGCTATAATAATATGTAGAGTGATCATTCAGTAACTTAATCTGTCAGGAGTTAGGAACGGTTATAAGTAATTTTCCATAATTAAGTTTTAGACAGTATAATTCATTCTGGGGGGCCACAAATGGTTAAAACCAAAGAAACATCTTCACATTTTGATATCACCAGCTGAGCATCAAAGATTTTATGACAAGGGATCTGAAAATAAATGTCAGATCACTGACAGAAGTGAATCTATAGCTGAATCAAGTCTAATAAATTAAAAAGCTATTTGGAAAAAAATCAAAATGCACAGGTGGCTCAGTGCTTTGCTGGGAAGAACTGCTCTGTTGGCAAACCTTTCCAATCATACTTCAGCAGGCCTGGATATGGAACAGAAGGCATTACTGTTGAAAATGTCCATGGTATATCAACTGTTGTTTAAATAAAGGTTTTATAGAACCAATTAACAATAATTTTTATATATGTTATTGTCGCACACATAAGCAGGCCACGTTTTAGTGAGTATAACTGTTTATTTGCCTTAACTTGTAATATACTGGTTTTAGTACCTTGCATGTAATTTTTTATATTACTGATTTTGTTAAAATACTGCTTTACCTGGGAAAATAAATCAGTATAAGGTTTTAGGCAGTTTTTTCTAATTCCTGTTTGTGGCCGGCAGTCTTTCTGTGAGTTTTTAACAACATGGAGAGGATTGAAATGCTTCAACAGGGCATATAAAAGGATAAATATAGAGCAGTTTTTTCCTCCACTGACCTGTGGCCTGTCCTCAGCACCAGGGCTTGGATCCAGCTGCCGTTGGGCTCCAAACAGGATTAGCATCCTTGTGGACTGCAGCAGACTAGTCCTGAGGAACGCGGGCTCAATTGGATCTGGCTCATGCCCCCCCACACCGGTCCCCCTCTAGGCATGAATTACTAACTTACACGCGTGTGGTCACACATCAGAGGGCACACGACATCATAAGCACATCATATGTGTGCTAGTTCATCACATTAGGCCATTAATATGTGCTTTATGGAAATGAAGCACAAAAACTGTGTTACAAATGTTGGTAATATGCTGTACGTCGTGTATGAAAAATGTGAGCTGCAGGAGTTTTGTTTTTCCAAAAATGAAAGAAACTCAAAAGGAACAGCCCTCTTTTGATTAGGCCTGGAAAGCCATCAATGGAATATTCTAGATAAGTTGGGCACACTCTGATGAAGATAAAGGGCGAGGCAACATCTAAGCAGAAATCAGAGTCAGAAATACTGACAAAGAAGTAGTCAAAGTAAAAGAACAAAAAAGTACAATAATTCATTATGTTTTGAGACTTTTTGGTGGTTTACAGAAACAAAGGCAGCTGCAACAGTACGTGACAATGGCATGAGTGACAGACAAACACAACTGGATGCCTTTGAAAGCAGGAGCAGGAGTGGAAGTTGTTCAAAGATGAAAACCCATGCTTTCATGACACCATGCTGTGATACCAAACAGCTCTGCTCTGCTGGTTTTGGTCTTTCTTCACTTGAGGTTCTTTGGCCATATGGCTCTTCCATGCTCTCTCCCAGTATTTATGTACTTTATATAAAGTCTGGTATCTCGCTTTCCTATGTTTTTAAGGATATTGTTCTCATTGGATGAATTGCATTTGCGTTTGTTAAACATTTTATCTTAATCCTTGTACAAGACCTTACATGTTCGCTTAGAAACATAAAACTAATTAAGCAAAAACAACAATGACTTCCAGGCACACAGTAGCAGTTGTGTTGTCATTAATCATGGTAACAATGTGTGTTTGTAATGTAGCTGTTCGTTAGCGGTGAGAACATTTGCCGCTCTGCCTCCGACGTGCTGACTTGCCGCAGGTGCAGGTGGGTAAACAGGCTCAGGCTAGGCAGCAGAACATCATCCTGCCAAATTGGTACAGCAATTCTGAATGCTTGAAATGCTACTGGGATAATTCTTGTGTGTATTTTAAATATAAACATATGAGCAATTTGGGCCTCTGTTGTATCATTCCATAGCAGGGAGGTATGGCTGCCTCTGTTTGCTGTTTCAGTGCTTAAAATCATATCTAATTCTGGGTAAGAGCTACAAGCATTGGTTTTAGACAAACTGGCTAGATTTATTTTTTGCATTATGAGCATTTTAAAATATGGAGTTATAGTTCTTCAACTAGGTGTTTTCTGGAAGATAAAATTTAAAAATATACACAAATTAGTTTTTATTAGTCCATGAAGTACCCTTTATTTGCTATGAATTAACCTATATTTCTGTCTAATAACTGAATCTAAATGTTTTAGCAATCATTTCTCATTATGTTTGTCATGTCAGATTTTAGTGTGGGAGGAAAAATGGTTGGGTTAGCACATTTCATGGCGTTCAGATGCTCCTGCTGTAAGACATGGCTGTGCTCGCATATAAAGAAGCAGTACCTCATTAGCAGGGTCTGCAGCGAACATCGCTTTTGCCTGCTGTACCTGATTTGCCTGCAGGGACGACGCACTGTAGCATTTTAAACTCTCTGGGTTATGGACTGCTCTAATCTCTTATGTTGGACCAAAATAACACACCAGAAACAAAAGTTGCAATTGAGAGTGTTGAGTCTCTGTTAATTTACATTCATTGCCTGCTTGTTGCTCAGCCTGTGTTCCAGTGACCCCCTGATGAGGTACACAGTTGCTCTTAAGAACTGACCGACAACATCATTTTCTGCTGTGCTTGACTGTGGCGGTGGAGTTGGCTGGGAGACATACAGAACTCACACCACGGCAGATGTAGCCCTTTGATTTCTGACCAAAAGTGCCAGCTTTGGTCTTGTCTGAGTATAAACCACTCTGACATTTATATCCAGCAAGGGTATGGGCCAGACTCCTACAGAAGAGGAACAGCTTGTTCTTGGTCACATAGCACAAGCTGATTTGTTGAATGAGCAGAACCATGTTGAGTCTATTATTATTTTTTTTTTTTCTGCAAGTCAATTCTTGATCATTATACCTTCCCCACACACAGTTTTGACCTCGGAGTACACTCTAAACTGGGGTGTTCAGTTTGGTGGGCTGGGCTGATGATCACCCTCAGAGTAGGAGAATACACCTTCAGTTTCTTAATAATTCATTTGATGCTCTCAAAAAGGCATTCATTTGACACTTCTGACATTTTTCTTTGAAGTTCTTAACACGTTATTTAGGATGATGCTTTCCCGTAACTTTGTCTCTGTTTTGACAGATCTGTGGATAAAAGTTTGCTTTAAATGAAGTACCAGGCTGAAGGATCTTGGAAGTAGGACTGTTTGGTATAAAATTATGTGAAATACTATTTCAAACAGAGAGAGAGAAATGACTCTATCCAAATTTCAAATCAGGTAATTGTGTAACTGGTGAAATTTTGTCCAGTTTAATTATGGTTCATCCACCAGTATATAGAGCCCCCCAATACTATCTCCATATTTTTTAGGTTTTAAGTTTTCTTCCACGGGAGAGAACAGAGAAAATTAATTAAAACTGTGATGTACCTCTAGACCAATCCTTTTGTTTGGGAACACTCTCATTGTGTGTGTCTTGTATAAAAAATTTGTTACAAGGATTGATTCTTACAGTGACATTGCTTACTGCACCATGGCAGTACTACTCACAACATTTCTGCAAATGTTTTTTGAGGGATGGCGAGATTTTAATAGCCAATAGGAAGCAACCTCTTTATGGAGCACCATGACAACTTAAAACTTATGAATCGTGGCATGACAAGTGAAAACCGTTAATGTCACTTAGGTGGTAATGTACTTGTAAACATTTTCTCAAGTTTGCCTGGTAGTCATCTAAATGTCACTGGATGAGCAGTATGCTGAAATCTTTAATACCACAGGATTGGGTTTGCCAATGTGCTGCAGATTTATACATTTCACATTTTATTTATTTAGCAGGCGCCTTTGTCCAAAGTGACTTACCATGAATAATAGCACACGTGCATGTCAGAAACGAGGTCAAACAGTATCAGAGAATCTAACTAACAGTAAGTGCTGTCCTATCATCAAAGTGCACACGATTAAGTCTGGCAATTGTCACAACGTCATTCAAGTAAAGGGTAAACGTATAAAATGTAGGTCTTGAATTAGTTAGGAAAACATTTACAAACACCATTGCTACAATGAAGTGAATGGAAGCAAAGATTTCAAGTTTAAAGTCCTAAAGTGCTCCCTGAAGAGATGTGTCTTTAGTTGCTTGCGGAATGTGGACAGCAACGAAGAAGCAAGTGGAAGTTCGTTCCACCATATAGGACCCAGATAAGAGAAGAGCCGAGGTTTACCAGGTTTTAGGATGCGTGAAACTAGTCTCTTCCCATTAGTAGACCACAGAGAATGGGAGGGGACATAGATCTTGACTCGGGACCACAGGTGGCCTGGAGCCGTCCCATTGATGGTCTTGTACGTGAGCATTAGGGTCTTGTATTTGATGCATGCTTGGACCGGAAGCAAATGTAGCGAGACAAGCAGGGGAGTGACATGTGTCCGTTTGGGAAGGTTAAAAATGAGGCATGCCGCTGCATTCTGGATCCTCTGGAGAGGATATGTAGCAGAGGCTGGGAGGCCAGCCAGGAGTGAATTGCAGTAGTCCAATCTTGAGATGACCAATGCTTGGACCAGAAGCTGAATCGAATATTCTGTGAGACATACCTGTATATTTATATTGATTTTTTTTACATTGCTAAGCATTGACCACTTTACAGTGATCGACGTACTAGTAAACAAGGTAGCAAATACAGGAGTGCCCAAGACATTTTGAAATGTGGTGTTTTCAAGTGGGTGTGATTTCCACATTTTTGGCAAAAGACCAGCGAAACTATGGAGCCAAATAGCAGCTTCAGCTATTTTGTTCTTTTGCCTGATTTATTTGCCATGTTCAAGTTAATGAGCTGCACTTGAAGCTGGATCATCTCCAGAGTTGTGAACTTCAGTAAACTAGAGTGGCTATCTCAGAAGGGCGAATGGCCACTCAATAACTGCAGCTCTAAGAACACAATGACAACTTTACTTCTAATGTGAATTCTGTTGTCATTTAGAATTCCATCCAAGACTTATCGATGGTATTTTTGACTCTCCCTCAGCCTATTAAACAAATTCTTTAATGAAACCACTAATGTTATCTAGTATTCTTAACTTTACATAAAAAATACTGTTTAAAATGTAACTAAACATTCTGAAAAGCTGGGGAGTCTGGGAAAAATATCCATCTATGCATACCACTTACCCAATTCATGGTCACAGAGGGCAGAGGACAACTCACCACCAGGCACACACACACACAACTATGGGCAATTGAGAAACACCAATCAACCTAACCTACATGTCTTTGGACTGTGGGACGAAACCAGAGAACCCAGAGAAAACCCACCAAGCACAGGGAGAACATGCAAACTCCACACACACAGGGCAGGAATCAAACCCCAGGCCCAGAAGTGCAAGGCGACAGTGCTAAACAGCACACCACTGCACCACCTTCTGGGACAGTCTAACACAGTTTTTAACAGGTGAAATTAAATAAGTCTGAATAAATTTTCTGAATGAAAATTTATTTAAGAGATCAATGGCTGAATATTTAGAGGATGAGAGAAAACTAAAACTAGAAAACTAAAATACATACAGCCATTATAGGCTTCTTTCTTCAGTAGAATGTCACTGATATATTTCATTTGTCTAGGAGTGGTATTAGAAAACATACAGTTTACAATTCCAGTAACACCCTGAGAATGTATTCTAACATGAAATTAAGCCAGTGCATAATGGGTTTTAATGTTTCTTTCAGTGCTTTAGGTTAACAATTTTCCCAGCTTGATTTCTGCATTCCCCCAGCCGTCATCAGGATTATACAACAGAGGACTAAGAAACGGTAGTTTCTGATATCTAATAACCATAGTTTTGTCTAGTTTTTTGGTTATTCATGAGGAGTGGAAACAAGTTTTTCATTTAATCCGTTACACCATGTGTGTTATGCTGTGTGACGTGTTTCATTTAACTGCTGCAATTCAGGTTAAATGGGAAACTCTGCTCTAATTATTATTCTTGACTGTGAATGTATGATAGATAATTGTTAACTAGGCACACAACCCCAGGACTGAGCAACGTGTTAGGTCAGCATTGTGTGACCTCCCCACAGCACAGAGCTTAACCTTCACAAAAAAAAGATAATGAAATACCATGATCCTGAGCGTTCCGTCCATTCACAGACAAAACTAACTGTCAGCCATCAGTTTAAATGGTTCTGTAGTTACGCTCCTCCCCTTGCACTAACTTCCCATTGTGCTCCCACATTGAAGGAGGAGTTTAATTAATAACAGACTGATGACCTCTGACCCCTGTCACTGCCCCAGGGTCAATGCTCCACCAATACAGTCATCACACCAGGTTAAAGTCAAACAGCCTTCTTTGTTTAACGTAATTCAATAAATAAAGAAACTGTCTGATTAATATAGTGTTCAGTTCTATGTGGAATACATGTGTCATTCAGCCTGAGATTGTAAGAACTATTTGTGTTTCATAAATAAAAAATAGTGCAGAACATCCAGTATCTGACACTTGTTGTTGACAAACAGTCCCTCATTTTTCATATTGTTTCTATTTGTAAAGGCCACACTTCCAGTGCGTAACGTAAAGAAGAATGAGAACAAACTCAGGCAAAAAACACGCTGAGAAACCAAGTCAAGCTAGCAGAGTAGAACACGGGTGACTACATCAAACTCTGCCGTTTGCAGAAACCTCCTCATAAAAGGCAAAAACTGTGCTGTTTGCAGCAACATTAATTTTTTTTTATTTCATCAGCTTTTATGTAATTTTTGATAATAAGAAATTAACCTTTCTTTTGTTTTCTGAGGATTTAATTTGTAAAACAATCTGTATTGTGGGTCAGCATTGAACTGAAAGTTTGAAGATTGAGGTTATGGGCTGAAGGGCTAACACAGTAGGACAGTTTAAAGACACTGCTTTGATGGGACTCATGGACTGTATGTCAGTATTGTATTCAACTAGTTAAAATGTATAGACAGTAAAGGGGAACTGAATTGCTGTATGTAATTGAATTATTTTTTAATATATTTGTGTTGAATGGATAAAACTGTGAGCAAGTTCTGAATAAGGCATTTACCAAGAGCACATTAAAAATACTACTAGTTAGAAGTGGACTGCATAACAATGCAGGTCTGCCCATAGGTTTACATAGACATGGTCTATACTGAACACAGGTCATTAGTATCATTTTGTATCATTATTTGCACTAATATAACATATGTTCAGGCAGCACGGTGGTGTGGTGGTTTGCACTGTCACCTCCAGGCCTGGGGCTCAATTCCCACCTTGGGTCTGTGTATGTGGAGTTTGCATGTTCTCCCTGTGCTTGGTGGGTTTTCTCTGGGTTCTCTGGTTTCCTCCCACAGTCCAAAGACATGCAGGTTAAGTTGATTGGTGTGTCCAAATTGCCTATAGTGTGTGTGTGCACCTGCCCTGTGGTGGGCTGGTGTCCCCTGCCCTGTGCCCTATGTGTCCTGGGAGGGGCTCCAGGCCTCCCTGCTACCCTTAACAGGATGAAGCAGTATGGAAGATGACTAACTGACTGACTAACACATGTTCATTTCTGACCAATTGCTTAACCTGTGTACTATTACTAAATGAAAATCATGGTTCATAACATCAGTCATGTTCTCTGAAAATGTTGAACATCTTATGATTTCTCCCAGGGAGACATACTTATAAGCAGAACTGTAAATACTGAAAATACAGTGCAATTACTTCACAAGAATGCTGTATAATTTTTCCACTAGGGTATACTCAGATCTCTTTTAATTATTATACATAATTACTTTTTTTATCTCATCAACTCTTTAATCAGTAAAAAAACACATATATTACAAAATAATGATACAAACGTAAACTCCTGATTGAATAATAACAATTTACCCAGTTACAAAAAATAAGGTCGACTGTCAGGTTATGGTTATAAATTTCATAAAATATATGTATATTCACAAGGAATATTGAATCCACATGCCACATATTCCTGGTATGTCCTCAGTGCTGTAGCTTATCAGTTCCACCATGTTCAGTCCCCTGTCACAGCCATCTGTGCTGGTATCTCTACTAATTATTGTGTTCCAAACCTTTCGATCTCTCATGTGTTACTAAGTCTCTGTTACGAAGATGTACCAAGTTCTCAACTCTACATGCAAGGGTTTTATGGGTTGACTTCAACTTTGAACACCAGAGTAAATAATTGATGCTCACATCCTACTGGTTTTTTGGTATAGTTATTTACTGTTAAAAATTGTTTAGCGGTACAAAGGCGAAACTCCCAAAATTGATTTGGCTCGCTCTTCGCAAAGAGACAGGGTGAACAGTACTTCCCCCGGTCTGTTCGGGCAACATCCCTCAGTCACAAAACAAGGGAGCTCCAAAGAGTCAGTCCGATATTCCTACGTGACACTTTTGTGCATATGAT
This sequence comes from Chitala chitala, assembly GCA_025773905.1. Classification (NCBI taxonomy): domain Eukaryota; kingdom Metazoa; phylum Chordata; class Actinopteri; order Osteoglossiformes; family Notopteridae; genus Chitala; species Chitala chitala. The sequence continues at coordinate 15,819 of JABJVR010043606.1, forward strand.
TTTAAAAGCAAACAGTGTAGCTTCACAGTGGGTCTGAATTAAGAGAATATTATAGATTTTCCATTGTCCAAACAGACGCTTCTCGTGTTCCACCCTATTGGTCCCTGGAGGGATGCCCGTAAAGGTCACTTTCTCACCGGGGCTTTTGCCCCTCAGGCGTTGGCTGTGCTACTGAGTACAACACAATGAGCCTTTAATGGTTTATCGGCCTTGTTGTGTTTAACGGCCATAAATCGATGTCAGCCTTGTGTGGCAGAATCTTTCTCACAAGGTTGGCAAACTGCTGCTATTGCAGACACAAGCCTCTGTGTTTGCTCTTTCGGGCCTCTAAGGTTTGCCACTGCCATGTGTTAAAGGAACACAAGCCCCGCCCTAACGCTGTACATCAAGCCACCCGACAGTGACACATGGGTATATCACTCTGAGCCACAGCGATATATGTCAACATGAACAATGAGGCGACAGTGTGGCGCAAACACACTTAAGTCTGCACAGAATACCTTTCATTTTTCCTTTGTACTTTACTTGTCACTGAATTTAGTAATTTATTTATTTAGCAGACACTTTTATCCAAAGCGACTTACAACATTTCACCTACGTGTTATAATTAGCTAGTGCTGGGTGTCTTGCTCAAGGATACACCTGGTGGCTGGGCTGGGATTCGAACCAGAAAACGTCTGTATCCTAGCCTGATGTCCTACCCATTGAGCCACCAGTTTAATAAGGCTGTCAGCTGTGCAGGTCTTTGTTCACTCGATGAGCTTGACTTTGACACACAATGTGTCTAATTGTGCAGTTTTTGTTCCCTGAATCTTTGCTGATATGAATCCATGAGTTTTTGGCTTTTCAGAATGGAAGAGCAACCAAGGCCCTCACAGTGGCCACAGCACTGATGACCCTGATGTGGACTTTACATAACCCATAGGAGGCCGGCGCAGTGAATTCTGCACAAAAGCATCTTGCGGATGGTTGTGGTGAACAGGCTGACCCCTCTGTTCGCCTTTTCATAAACGCCAGCGCAACAGCAGGACGCTCTGACATTTTCTGTGTGCCCCCTCGCTCTGTGCCATTCTACACAATAATCACGCTGGGCAAAGGAGAAACGAGGCACTTGGGAAATTAACATGTTTTTGCATTATAGCTTGTTTCTTATCCTGGCAACCATGTACACACAGTGTAACAAAAAATGTTGTAATATTTTAATATGAATAGTGGCCTATATCAACCAGCTTAAACTCCATCTCTATAGGGTGGTGTCGGGACATCATCTCAGGTGTGTTTACAAGGAATGGTAATTCAGTTAACATTTTTTTTCTTCATTACTATTTTAATGACACAAATTACACTTTGTTTTAATGAAATTCTTTTTTCCACAAGCGTCGCAGCACTAACTCAAGGGAAATGCATGTAGTTAGGAATTATTATCACATTATCTTGACATAAAACAATTAAAATAAACCACACTGTGCCATAATTTCCTACAAGCATGAAGTTTACTCATAAAAACCCTCAATGATCATTCTACAATGTTGCACAAGAAAGTAGATCACATGGAAAGCCCTGAGTCATCATGCTGCAGGCACATTATGGCATTTGCATCTTCAGATGCCTTCTCTGAGCAGATCAATGAGGTTACAGTTAGCATGCCAACAATGTAGTAGACCTCCCCTCAGTGGCACTTCAGAAAAACGAAAGGAAATAATACAGCGGTGTTACATGCGGCCGCTCAAAAGATATCTGGAATATATATACATCACGAGACAACTTGAACTTACAAGAGAGAAAGAAAACTATAAAAGTGGAGTGTTGAAAAATTGGTTATTAAAACAATACATTTTGGCATAAATGAAACCCACTTGTCACTTAGCGCCTGTTTACCACAAACCGTTCTCTCTTGTCTTGCAAATATTTTCTAGGAAGAGGCGACGTCGGTATGTTACCGCCGTCGTTAAAAGTTAGACACGGAAAAGCACGGCCCCACATGTATCTTCAATGATACACAGCTGCTGCCTTCACAATTCAGTCAGCTGTAGCGGTAACAGTTCAGGCTACCTCAGCCCCTCAGGTGCCCTGTTCTGTACTGGCGGTATATGTCACGCACCTGTCTCAGTTGTAAACGCATGGGCTGCAGGGCCTTTCCAGAGTGTCAACAGGCTCTGTGATGCCACGCCACTCTCACTTGGTCTCATGTCTGGTACAGCAGACGGTAGCATTAATTACTTCTCTAGAGTACAGAATGGACACAGATAGAACAAGCTCAAACAGAAATGCATAAATCCTCTTTTATTGGTTTTGATTTCAGAATTGCAGGGAATGTGCTCTCTGATTATATTTGAACTATATATTTTTGCAGTACCAATATTGTGACACGTTTCACTGACTTTGTATAACATCCTCTGATATTTATTTTTGAGGTAATGCAATAAACAGTGTGCTTTTTATAAAGGAAACACAAACATGTAATACAGACATGAGGCCTGAAGTGCTGAATACAGGAGAAATTGAAACTGAAGTGACTTTTATTCCCTTGGCTGAAGCTCTGTTTAAAGTGACTTATAATTGTTACAGCACAGCAGGACTTTTATTTTTGTGCAGGAGCAGCACTTCAGGTTAAGTACTTTGCTCGAGAGAGGTATAAGAGGGCTCACTCATGGTACTCGCATCAGGAGCTTATGTCTGTGTCCTTTAGCCCCACGCTTCCTGATACGCTATGAACAGGGCAATACCAGTCACATTATCTCTTGATATACTTACTCATAATTATGCCCCAGTGCACATGGTGAGAGAGACTAGCCCAGACATTACCAGAACACACCTGCCGTGTACTCTGGTAAAAAGCGAGCAACTGTCAGCATGTTAGGAGGTTTGCAGGATCCTCTCTTGTTATACACACACGTTAATGTTGTGCCCCTATCAGCCATAACATTATGACCACTAACAGGTGAAGTGAATAATATTAGCTATCTTGTTACAAAGGTTCCTGGAAGTGGGTGGGATATATTAGGCAGCAAGTGAACATTTTGTCCCTGAAGTTGATGTGTTGAAAGCAAAAAAGAAAAATGGGCAAGTGTGAGGATTTCAGTCACTTTAACAAGGGCCAAATTGTGATGGCCAGACGAGTGGGTCAGAGCAACTGCAGCTGTTGTGGGATGTTCCCAGTCTGCAGCGGTCAGGACCTGCCAAAAGTGGTACATGGAAGGAAAACCAGAGAACTGGTGACAGGGTCATGGGTGACCAAGGCTCACTGATGCATGTGGGGAGTGTAAACTGGCCCCTGTAGTCCGATCCAATGAAAGAGCCGCTGTAGCTCAATTTGCTGAAAAAGTTAACGCTGGTCCTAACAGAAAGGTGTGAGAACACACAGTGCATCACAGTTTGTGGTGTATGGGGCTGCGTAACTGCAGACTGGCCAGGGTGCCCATGCTGATGTGTGTCTATCGCCAAAAGCACCTACAATGGGCACGTGAGCATCTGGATTGGACCATGGAGCAATGGAAGATGGTGGCTGGTCCGAAGAATGACATTTTCTTTTCCATCATGAGGATGGCTGCGTGTGTGTGTGTGTGTGTGTGTGTGTATGTGTCTGTGTCTGTGTGTGTGTGTGTGTGTGTGTGTGTGTGTGTGTCACTTACCTGAGGAGGAGAGATGGCATCAGGATGCACTATGGGATAAAGGCACGCTGGCAGAGGCAGTGCGATGCTTTGGGCAATGTTTTGCTGGGAAACCTTGGGTCCTGCCGTTCATGGGTACTTACTTTGACACGTACCACCTACCTAAACATTGTTGCTGACCAAGTACACCCCTTCATGGAATCAGAATTCCCTGATGTCCTCTTTCAGTAGGATAATGTGCCCTGATTAAAGAATGGTTTGTGGAACACAAAAAGTTTGAGGTGTTGATTTGGCCCCCAAATTCTCCAGATGTCATTCCAATTGAGCGTCTGTGGGATGTGCAGGAAAAACATCCAAGTAAGCCCCACTTCGCAAATTACAGAACTTAAAGGATCTGTTACTGATGGCTTGGTGGCACGTAGGCACTAGAGGTCTAGTGGAGTCTGTGTCACAATAGGCCAGAGTTGGTTTGGTGGCAAATTGGGGACTTAATAATGTCATAATGTTATGGCTGATCAGTGTATGTACTGTTAAATAAGGGTGTATCTTTAATATTCATAGTCCTGGATGGCCTGGAACCTATCCCAGGCACCCTATAGCGTGAGTCAGGGAGAGAGCACCCTGAACAGGGCACCAGCCCATACATTCCATTAAATTAACCAAGCGTGTCGGTGAACATATTAAATGTAGGTTTTCCGGCAGGAGAGAAAATAAACTTGCTTGTCATGTCCAATGCTTCTCATTTGTCTGACTAGTCACTTGCCATCTTTGTTAAGCTATATTCATTTTTGTAGCCTTTCTCAATTTTAAACTGCAAAGATGAAAAAGGAAATTGATATAAACACAAAGGATTTCACATCCTTTGTGTTACTGCTTGAAGTTTTCCCATGGCAACAGAATGTAGAAAATCAAAGACTATTGTGTTTTCTGAATTGCAAAATGTGAGTGACCCAGTTGTTAGACATTAGCCCCATCCACATTTTCCACGTCACCATCACAAGGAATATGCTGCTGACTACAGGGTGTGAAAGCTTTTGACAAAACCTAAGCTTACTCAAATTACATTGACCACACAATGTTCACTGAAAATCTGCTTCTTTCTGAGCAAGAATTGCTAGGTTGTTAGAAAGCTTGTGTTCTTTGAGGTAAAATTGCATTTTGGTAATCAGGAGTTCTCATGAGTCTCCTTTCAGAGAGAACTTTGTGTGTAAAGTTTTAAATGATCTTTGCCAACAAACTCTGTCTTCTGGCCTAAATTTTTCTTCAAAACACTCAGGGCTGTGAGCCCCACACAATGGGAGCCTGAATAAGGGAACGTTTCTCACATTATCGGTTAAACTGACGCTAAATTGGTAAGTGAAACCTGAAGAGTTTGGTATAATCACATCCTTATTTGGCATTGCTTTATACTCATGTCTCTTGCAATTTCTGTAAAACCAAATGCAAACTTGATGAATTTGTACATATAAAATTTGTCTGTAAACTAAATAATTTATCATTTATATTATCATGTATTCACATGCACCACTTACTGTAATTATTGTCATTTATAATTAATAAAGGGATAACTGTTTCTGTGTTCCTTTAAAGTTCTTATTTGGGAAATTATTGTGTGTTGGTCTGATACCTTTTACTGAGTCAGATTGACTCAGGATTACTTCCTCCACTTCAGCCAATCAGAATATGGAATTTGTTTGCACTAGCAGCATTGTTCTCTCATTGGGTATTCAACTAATTTTGTTCATTCAACAGCTGAAGCAAAACAATTTAGAAGAACTCAAGTGACCATTTCAATACCTTTGTAATTCTGTTATGTAATATTTGTTTCCCATTTCCTAATAAATGTTGCACAATGACTTATTCTGCTGATGCAGACTTTTGTATTGCAGAGTTGCTCATAAGCAAGCTTTTCTTTTATCCAGATAATTAGTACCTTGTTGATACAAACATGGAGGTGGATATATCCTTTTTGTCTGTCTCTACACTAATAAAAAAAAAACATGGAAGATTGGAAGAGAACAATGCTGATATAATAGGAAAAAAATTTCTGTTGTACACTTTCATGTTATATTATTAATTTGTTCTGCGGCTGTCATAAACAACTTTCACACTTTTCCAATTTACACTTACCAGGAGATATAGATGAAGTGATTTCAGGAAGTAGCAGATAGACCATTGGCAATTTCTGTAGGAGGCAGAATCAAAGACTTCCTGGGGTTATTTCCCAAGACAAGTTAATACTGGCCCTGCTGAGCATGAAAACCAATCAGTTCATGCTTCAAAACTCTAAGACTTCAGCTTATAACTTTCTCAAAACACAAACATTTTCAAATAACATTTTCAATGTTGTGGCTGATGATGGGAATGTTAATGATTGGTGACTATGCTACATTGAATGGCATTTCCTATTATATTATTCTGCAATATTGCGTATATTATTTTTTAGATATTCTTTATTGCTACTGCTAGCCAATGTTATATCTAAGATAAAATATGGCAGAAATGTACACAAAATTGCATTCATCTTTTGGTCCTGTCATAAAACACTTCTGACAGACTGTCAAAGCTTCATCACTGTCAATCAACTTGTTTTCCACAAGCGTTTAATGAATCCTCTCGACGCAGCTCTAACTAAACATATCAGGCGTTGTGAAAGTGGAGCTGTTACGGCTCTGTCAGTCACGTCGCTTAGGTCACCTTGACTTTAAAGTAATGATTTTCCTTCTGAGCTGACACTGCACACTAAGCCAGTGACATCTTCAGTTTAAAAGAGCTAAATAAAAGACCTACAAACAAAAATACGATCTCCACATACTCTGAATCACCCTTTGAGTGTGGAGACGCTTTTAGCGTGGAGGAAAAAAAAAACACCCGGAGGACGCGCACACGGTTTTCTCCCAGCGGTTCCTATTGAGAGGAGAGTTGACATTGTACGGCAACTCACACAGTGCGACTGATGTGAATGGGATAATAAAATGCAATTATTAACCACGTTTGATTGTCAGTGAATGTTCCCTTTGAGCTGCATAAAAAAGTGACACTTTTAAATGACTGGTAGCATGTATGATTACAACAGTGATCAAAGTAAAGGCTGGCATAAAGTTTTGAAAGAGAATATACAGGTCAGCTTTTAGTGGAGGTGCTGTCAAATAAAAGGGAAACTCATTTAAATGACATATGGGTACGCAGACTTGTGGTGCTGTGTCAGAGTTCTATGTTGCGATGGTAGACATGTGCCAAGAAAAGACTTCTGCGTGAAACAGAACAAAGTAATTGCAGTGAAGAATAGTGTATGTTTGATCAATGACTCAAACTTCACAGCACCTTTGACAATGAGAAAAATAAAACAATTGAGCAAAGAACCACTTGTACAAATTAAATAGGACATCATCTGAGATTGTTGTGAGAAAGCTGGGAGACAGGCAAAACTAATTTCCGTGTGATGATGGCTCCCTTGTGCATTCAAAGGGAAACATCGTACCCTTTGTAATATCTTACAGAGCACCTGTTTTGTTCATAATGATTTGCAGGACACAGAAAGTAAGCAGTGGTACCTCCAAAAGTGTTTCTGCTTTTTGAATTCCAAAGAAGACTAGCCAACCTTTGACTCTGCCTGGTGAAATCTGTGGTTTGTTAAATGCAAGAAAAAGTTGTTGTCTGGGTATAGACATAGCAGGTGTGTTTAGCGCGGAAGCCATTTATGGCACTATGTCCAGTGCAGAACCTGGACTGCTGCTTTGGTGAAGCAGTTATTATTCCTGCTTTAGTTGGAGCCCCTGAGTCTCTCTCTCTCTCTCTCTCTCTCTCTCTCTCTCTCTCTCCCCCTTACTGACCTGATTGCTGTGCAGTCATTACAGATTGATAAGCAGAAACAGTGACTTTCTTTGTTATTCAAGGGATGTTTCTATAGAATTTGAGTGCAATGCCATTGTTATTAGAGAGATATTTCTAGAGGAAGAGCAGTCATTTTCCTGTTTTGCTTTAAAGTAATGTCACTATAATGGAGCTGTGGTGTTTGTTATTAAATGGATAAGTCTATAGCATTAATCTCGGTGTTTGTTATTTGTGGCAGAGTTCTATAGCAGACACAAAGGCCTATGTGTTAGTTAATAGCAGGATATTTCTGCAGTGGGAATTGGGGCCTGTCTGTTTGTTACTAGAGGGATATTTATATGGCAGCAGTGGTGACCTGTATGTTTCTTATTACAGTAATATTGCCATAGCTGGAGTGTATCCCATGTACTCCCCTGCTTCAGTGGACACTTCAGCTCATCTCTGCTGTGCTGTTCTGTAACTACCCCTCAGAGTTACTCCCAGCTGCTTTAAATGAGCCCTCAGATAATTATCAAGTCTAGGTTTTCGTTAATATCATGCAAACAATTAATGACAGGCATGTTTAATTGCAGTGCCATGAAACGATTATGTAAGCTCTGCTATAAGTTCTCACATCTCAGGTCATCACGGAGATGGGCACTGCTTTAGATCTTATGTATGGTAGGTAAACCTTCACATTCACAGCTTCAGCTTCTGTTTTCAGCTTCTGTTCTCGTTTTAATGGCAGAAAAACCAATACTAACTCCTAACACAAAAGCAACTTTTAAACTCACAAAGCGTGTTTAAAAGCCTATACAGTAAAACCTGAGACTTATGACCAACTCAGTGGACATATTTTAAGGCAGAAGTAGTCTAATGTCTGGGTGGGAATCACCTCCAACACAGTTTCACCAACACCAAATAACTTTTCTTTTACTTTATTCAATGATAATGGTAGAACTACTTGATTATTATGCTAAAACTGTAATTATTATGCCCTGTGGTGGGTTGGCACCCTGCCCTGGGTGTCCCCTGCCCTGCGCCGTATGTGCTCTGGGATGGGCTCCAGGCTTCCCCACGACCCTCACCAGGAATAAGCGGTATAGAAGATGACTGACCGACTGTAATTATTATGGTATTAGCCTTATTAGCAATGCTAGCTGAGCTACAGGGGCCAAGGGCTACTTTTCTAACTCCTTCTTAAAAAGTCCTTTTAATTCATGTAATCTCAATTGATAAAGTTTTAAAAGATTGTTTTTTTATTCATTTTAAATTTTGCAAGTACACAGTGCATATTGTTTGCCCCTACTTTTAAAGTGCAAGAATTATTCTTGAATTGCGTTCAAACGGAGTATAATTTTGGACTTTTGTTTGATGTTCCTAGCTTTGTTCTTAACTTCAGATGAGAGAGTGTTTCACAAGACTGAAGGGGGAACAATGTCTCCGTGTCAAAAACTAAAACTTGTGGAGCTTTAGAAATGTCTTTTTATGGCAGAAACCAAGTCTAATTTAATGGCAGTGTTTTTAACCAGCTAGACTACACAAAAGCATAAAATGTCCACCTTGGAAAACTAAAAACCTGAAATGTGTAATATACCTGTATACATTAGTGACAAGTTAATGACTTTTGATATAGCTGAGAACCCTTGTCTCAGCCATGACCTTAAAATGTCATCTGGACTTTGGTATTCATTTTGTAAGTGAAAAGAAGTGTACAACACAGGACTCATCCTTAGTCTTTGAATTCCCATCTGAGCACATAAAAATGAGTTTTCTGCAGTGGTATTATCAAAGGAGTATCTCTATACAGGCAGCTTTAAAAACATATGTGTGTAAAAGACAGGTGAAAGAACGTGTATTATAGCCAGAGTGATATTCTTGTGCTCCAAAAACTGCAATAGGAACTAGAATAATTAATCTGCACATCTGAGAAATGGAGCCATGTGGAGTCTATGGTAAGTACCAGACTCTGAACATTAGTTTAAAGCAAGTTTCAAGTATAAATTTATAAAGATTAAAGTGAAAACATCGGAAGCTAGTTTTGTAGTATCTCAACCAAAGGCTGAATAGATGAAGATGTTATAAATGAACACTGACGTTTTAATAGTGACGTACATGTGTCGGGTGCTTGCGCGTGTGTATGTATCAGAAGATTTGCTTGCTGGACACACACGTTTGAGCGTGTGATGGGAAAATTAGACACGCGTGAACAAGCACAGTAAGGTGCAAAAGGGATTCTTTTCCGATTTGTTTCTTTCAGTCGTGTGGGGTACGGGCAGCTTGCAGTTACTTTCCGTGCAGTCAAGAGTCTGGCCTACTTCTCTGTCTCTCTCTGGTTATGTCTCGCATGCACGCGGGCTAATTTGCAGCTATGATGAAACGGTGGCATCATGTGACGTCTGCCGGGACACGAACGCCCCCATCATGCCAGGGGCGGCACGCAGAGGCCCTGGTTCACATGTCAGACCACACTGTCTGTGTGAACAGAGCAGGGTCTCAGATGCGTTGCCACACAGCACGGAAACACAGAGCTATATTTAGTGCACGTGAATGCATGAATTCGTGCTGACACACATTAGTCTAGGTGCAAAGCAGCCAGGCTGTCGGACTGACGACCATCCCCTCTCCTGATTGTGAATTCTGCAGGGAAGGAGATTTTACGTGTGCCTCAGCCTCCCAGGGAACGCTGTTGTGAATAATTTAACACGCTTAACATATGGTAATTGTCTGTGCCTCAGCGTCGTGCATCCAAATCACTCTTCCCACCAGCCCTGGATCACTGCTGCACGCCAGCAGTTCAGGTTCTGGCAGGTCGTCCACCTGGCTCTATTTATACAGGTGCCTCGCAAAAATAATCTGTCAAATGAGGAAATGGAAGAAAACCAGCTAATGCTGGGTTCCTGCTTGAAAATGCCAGCTATCTTATTCTATTGATAACTGCTCTGTCAGCAGGTTCATATGTTCTTTCTGGTGTGTTTTATCTCCAGCATCTGCTGGCTGGCAGCTGTGTGAGTGTATGGGTTTTCATGCATGAGGTAGCCCTTGCTGAGCTGCAGATTCCCAATTTGATGTGTGTCTGGAGGCCTTTTGCCCTTTGTGCTAAATCTGGCCTGTTCTTCTTCAACTGTCAATCACCATTCCTGCAGAATGTCTGACAAGGGGAGCAAAGAAATTACTTACAATTTGGTACTAAACACACAATAAAAGAAACTAAGATAAAACACAGTTAATATAATTTCAAGAATGACAACCCATTAATTCATTAGCTATTTGTTTTTACAAGCAACAAAGGGTACAAGGCAGGGCACACTCTGGATGGGGGGCCATCCCATCACAAGGTGCTCAAACAGATATGCACACCAGCTGAAAATTACTCACCTTTTCACACCTTTGGACAAGGGGAGGAAACAGGGGTAAGCCTACTTTGGGTATGCAAAGGACCATGCAAAGTCCATGCAAAGTTCTTATGGCAGGATTTAAGGAGAAAGAGACATTTCACTCTATGTCATTTACACACACACACACACACACACACACACACACACACACACAGTTCTATGGACCAGACTGGAATCAACAAACCTTAGGGATGAATGATAACAACACTACCTACTGAGTGACCATGCTGCCTTAGCAACATAATTTATTTCTCAAGTGTAGCTAGTCAAGAGCATGTGTCCACAGAGATGTGGACTAGGCGAGGAGGTAACAGTGCACTGCCAGCCAACTTGAGAGGCCAATGACAAGAGTACAGTAAACTGGTTGCTTTTTTTTTTTTAACAAAAATAACAAGATGATTAGCCACCCTTCAGCACTGGACGCTGCTGTGAACTCATGATCTAGGCTCTTCCCCATTATGTCTATTGGTGGGAAGGAGTGCTGGCCTTCCTTTAATTAACAGCCCTCCTGTAAATAACATCTTTCAAAGCAATTTACAATTAAGGAAGTGCTTAGGAAATGGGTTGTTCAGACGAAAGAAAAGACTTTTGTTTGGTTTTTTTATTCATGTTTTAAACACTGTAATTGAAAATGTCAAGATTATAAAGAAAACCTGCTTTCCTCATTGAAGGCAAGCCAGCGTTATGAGGTGAATAATTGTCAGAACACGTTTCAGGCCTGGCTGTTTGGCCTGTTCGCTGGATGTTCATTTTGGTGCATTGTCTCCAGTTCGGTCATGGTCTCTGATGAGAGCTGCTTCTAGGATAATCTCTATAAACATGAGTCTCACAGGCTAAGCACAAACATCACATAGCTCTCTTACAGAGGACAGTGAGAGCTTGTCTTCATTTTTATGGTATTGTGGTCCTACACTGGTTCAGTTAAATTAACATCTCAAGTTAATCGAATGGTTGGCATGTTTAAGGGACAAACATTGCACGATATTGTTCGATGAACACAAAAAAAAAAAAACTTCTGGTTCAGTCTGATATTGTGCACGTGTCCTGCTGTGCGTTCCAGGCCTTTTACCTGTTTTTTGGCCGCATATACTCACACATACTGTCTAGCCTTTTTAAGCTGCCAGATCCCAGCTCAGTAGTAGTAAACTCGCCGAGTGCTGTTTCACATGGGGCAGCCTTTGAACATTTTTGAAGACATAAGTAACAGAATAAACACACAGGGATATTGTAGACGAAGCACCTCTGCTTGTGAAAGTCCTTGCTGAGCCCACAACCCCTCTCTCTCTCTCTCTCTCTCGCTGCATAAATGTATGTCCTGCATATTGTCTCCTGCTGCTGAATTTAACAGTTCCTATTAAAACTTCAGAATCACTTTTCCTGTTCTACTTAAACTGTGTGTAACACTAAAAATACAAATATGATGACATCCTGTGTAATACTAATTGAAACTAGCCAAAACGATGTACATTCACAGCCAATTTAGGAATGTTTTGAAAAGCTGTGTAATAGAAAACAGACAGTTCATTTGCCCTTTTTGAAGTCACAAGTATTTTTTGTTTACTGTTACAGCTATTATAACCATTAATTATATTTACTTTTCTTTGGTCACCATATTGTCCATGTTATGTTCACTCAATCCTCATCCATTCTTCCATTAAACGTTTGTGTTAGACTCTAGTTTTTTCTCTTTTTCTTGCCATTCCTGTTGTCATGGTTACTGCTCAACGCCTCACTCTGAACAGCTTCTAAAGTAATGTTACCAAATACTGTAGATGTTTCCGCAACCATATAAATGAGATGGGAACGTATGTGCAAACAGAGATGTCCTTACGTAGGCAGATAATTGTTCAAGGTATATATGTAGTTTGTCTGTGTTAATCACCGAGTGTCGGCACATTCATGCAAGGCTGTTAACAGGAAGGAGTCTTTGTTGATAGCCTGGGGCTGGGCTGACTGAGGCCATTGTGGTGTGTTGGGGGCGATTTATTCATCGAGTGGGATTATTGCTGTAACTCCTCACCACTGGTTACCGTGGGAGTCTGGAGGCTGGTTTGAGGCTGGTGACAGCAGTGAGCAGAGCTGTCTGTTGTAACTGAACTGGTTTAGTAGCCCATTTCTAGACTCATTGTGATTGTGTTTTGTTTTGAGAGCTTGTCTGATTGTTAATAACAGTATGTTGCCTGAAGAGAGCAAAGTGCGGCTTGACATACTAAAGACCACGATCACAGAATCTCAATCCATGGAGAAAAAGCAGCATATAAAGCATGTTGTAGCAGTGGAGGGGGTGCATGTCTTTGGAGACAGACAACGAGTGGGTTCCACAAACTTCAGCATGGCTCTCAGTGGAGTTTAAGTCAGCATGCTGTGGGAAATCTCACTCCTCTCTGTGTGGCTGTCCTGAGACCTGTCAATAAGAGACAGGCACATCCCACCGCATCCCACACGGAACTCAGGGAAAGCCAGGGACGGGCTGAAGCAGAGCCGAGCAGGCAGCTTCGTGAAACAGGAGAGGAGCAGAGAGACGGGCTGTGTGGAAGACAGTGAAGCCAAGGCCTGCTGATATCAGAAAGAACAGTAAAACGTCATCGCCTGCACTGAACGCCACTCACTTCTTTGTTTGGTCGGACCTGCTGATCCAGTCTTTGAATCGTAATTTATTGCAGATAACAGATTGCTATAGTGGGACACAATGTTTCTGTAAGTGCAAACAGAAGTGAGTAAGATGTTTTGATTGGTAATGTGGAAAATTCACATGGAGTCTAATGGTCTAGCCTGATATTCACGCCAGTAAACTGACTCTGCTCCTTTCATAGTACGCTCCCCTCACTGACTCCAGATTGTTTATTGACAAAAGCTAGTGTGTGCATTGATTTTAATACAAAAGCAGCCACAGTCAGTCCACAAGCATACAAAATTTACCCTGTGTTCATGCCAACGGGCATGTTATTCCTCTGAATATGATCAAAACGCAGGCTGCTCAGGTGGCTCTGATTGCCCCTAATTGGTTTAAAACGTGAACAGAATATGTCCACAAACTAAAGATGCCTTGCATCCTGGTGAGCCAGTCTGCCCCACAACCTTTACAACCTGATAATCACTGTCATTGTACCTGGATCAAGTGCTTTATCAAACCAGCTGAACAGACACATAGTCCACAATAGTTCCTAATTGTTTGTAAATGATGAGAAAAAATATATATTATTATATATATTTTTTTTAATTAGCACAAATTTTATTTATAATGACTGTTATTACTCTACCTTTTCTGCAGTCAGGTAAAAATACATCGTAATCTTTAGCAGTTTCGTGCACTGGGTTAGTTTGAATGCAGAAAGTCTTTCTCCAGTTCTCAATGTGACATGGCTAATGTGTTCTGAGGTTTTGTTTTTCTGCTATTTTAATTAAAGTTTTGTGGCATTTATGTGATGGGAAGGAGCACTCCAGCAGTTGTTCTTTAGCCCCTCTTGTTCTGAATATCAATTAAATCTGATTGCTCCAACCACCCCCACCCCCCCGAACCGCTGCCTGTGTGAGGAGCCCGACTGTGTTGTGGAATTTTCCACTTGCTCTGTGCCGCGTTTTGAGACAGGAAAAGTATGGACATTGTTGCCTGCAGCTTAGTCCAGGCAGGTTGTAAGATGCACACAGTGTGCTAAAGCTGGATACATGCTCACCTTAGTGTGCTAAAGCTGGATACATGCTCACCTTAGTGTGCACAGTGTGCTAAAGCTGGCCTGCTCACCGTAGTGTGCACAGTGTGCTAAAGCTAGCCTGCTCACCTTAGTTGGATACACGCTCACCTTAGTGTGCACAATGTGCTAAAGCTGGCCTGCTCACCCTAGCTGGATACACGCTCACCTTAGTGTGCACAGTGCGCTAAAGCTGGCCTGCTCACCCTAGCTGGATACACGCTCACCTTAGTGTGCACAGTGCGCTAAAGCTAGCCTGCTCACCTTAGCTGGATACACGCTCACCTTAGTGTGCACAGTGTGCTAAAGCTGGCCTGCTCACCTTAGCTGGATACACGCTCACCTTAGTGTGCACTGTGTGCTAAAGCTGGCCTGCTCACCTTAGTGTGCACAGTTTGCTAAAGCTGGCTTCCTCTCCTCAGCTGGATACACGTTCATCTTGCTTATTGAATGAATTGACACAAAAAAAACTTTGGTCACAGATGAGATGAGATGAACAGTGGGCATAGTGTGGGGTGGGGTGAAGTGAGGCAAGGTGTGGTTGGGAGGGGTTGAGGTAAGGCAGGGTGGGGTTGGGCATATATATATAT
>JABJVR010043627.1:0-30909 GCA_025773905.1 Chitala chitala
TGTGTGTGTGTGTGTGTGTGTGTGTGTGTGTGTGTGTGTGTGTGTGTGTGTGTGTGTGTGTGTGTGTGTGTGGCTATGTTCAGCATACCGTGTGATCATTCTTATGGATGCAGCTGTAAACTTTCGCTGTTTTAGTTTTTTTTCATGCATGCTGCTGTCATTGCTGTTGTTTTCGATTAAGTTGATGATGACACTGATGCTAATTACGTTGTTCTCGATCCTGACGTTGATGCAGTTGATGTTGATGATGTCGGTCACCTCTGCCTAATGTGCCTGAGGGCACAAGAACAGCCGCTCATTACTCATACGTTTTATACCAGCAAATTACCGAACAAGATTCAAGGTCTCTGTTTGAGGGTTGTAATTGTCACTGTCACGTTGTTTACACTATTTGTATAATTTGGTTACCTTTAAGTCCATTGTTATAATTAAGAGTTTATTTAAGTTGCTTTCATTATAAATTTCATTCCATTCAAATAAGAACGCTTTTATTTTAAAGTCTCAGGTCAAGGTTATGTTCAAGTGCCATTGAGCTGCTCGCACTAATGAGACGTATACGCAAATTATGCCAAGCCATAAACATAGTCATTTACAAGTGCCAGTAAAAGGTTAATGCTTATATTTGATGACAGCAAACAGGACAAAACATCTGAAGATGCACCCAATTAGGTATTTGTTCATTTTGTTTGTTTGTCTATATGTTACTTGTGCAAAATGTTGTTCCACATGCTAGATGTGCTATTTTTTACATTAAGCTAACAGTTTATTTTTTTGTTTAATACTGCGTGTTTAGTTTTCACAGTGAATTTGGAGAAGAGAAAAGCCTTCAGATAAACCAGTAGCAAGAACACCACTTGTGTCTGCCTGTGCTTGGAGGGAGCTACAGGGGTCTTTGTGTCGCAAGAAAAACAAAAAATTCTAAGTGGTCTTCAGAGGCACACTGGTCACACACACAGAATATCTCCCAGTCAGTTTACTTTATGGCTCCCCTCACCAAATAACAGAAATACATATCTCTGTGGGAACACCACTAATACCAGTCTGTTACATACGTGGTCAGTGAAAGGCCGCTGAAACGGACAAACCGAGGAATCCCACATAGACATCATCAAGAGTCTACGTGTCCCCACCCCCCAACCAAAGAAATACTTTTGAGATATCTAGTGGGAAACAAATGTTTTCAACCCACTAGCCAGAAAAAGCCATTATACTGCACAAAAGCACAGAGACCAGTAATTGTACTCTTATTACTTCAGGGCGGACAGAACAAAACACAGAAGCTATTCTTACAACGCGGTGCCATTAGCATAAAAATTCCAGCATTTGCAGTGCTGAAGTGGGTCTGAAGATGAAGTTCAATCAGGAGCACTGCTAATCTGTGGGCTGGCTGACTGGTGCCTGTAAGGCCATGTCCACACCTCTGAAGAGCCTCACTTACTAACCCACCCACTTCAACTGGCCACTCCCACCAACTTGGGTCCTTTCAGCTGGCCCTATGACCCAACCATTAGTCAGGCCCAGGACAGTCCCACAATCTCCTGACTCTTTCAGGATATGGCAAATTAATGACAGAAATTCACAGAAACTGATCACACAAAAAATACTGTAAAAAAAAGAGATAAGGGCTACAATGGGCTACAAAATAAAACCACCCTCTATACATAAAA
Source organism: Chitala chitala (assembly GCA_025773905.1). Taxonomy (NCBI): domain Eukaryota; kingdom Metazoa; phylum Chordata; class Actinopteri; order Osteoglossiformes; family Notopteridae; genus Chitala; species Chitala chitala. The sequence goes on from JABJVR010043627.1 coordinate 1,668, forward strand.
CTAAAAGTATTTGCTTCTGGTTTCATTAAAGGGCAACCACAGATTTATCTCATGTTAGGGGAATCGACATCAAGTGGTCCAAGCAGAAGCAGCCAATACAGACTCACTGCTTGAAAGCCACTCTCTGGGACTCTCACAGAGATGGATGGTCCTTTGGGTTCAATAGTTCTTCATCATTGAACTTCCTATTACAAAAGTGCAGCTACCAGATCAGCAAGATTAACCTAGGTTCCGGCTCACTGCAGTGACCGTTTTATGATTTCTATCAGCTGTAAATTTCGAACTGGTAAAAAAAAAAATGTTCTTGCACATTTTAACCACATATATGAACTAGATATCTAGGTTAAATCTAGTGAGAAAACATTATCATATATAACTGGGTCCTGTCCAGTGAATTGAGGTATCCTTGCTACCAAAACTGGCTACATAGAGAATTACAGACCTGCAGATAAATCAGAGGTTTTCTGAATAGCTATGAACAAAAATTACAAAAAAGAAAAAAATGATGCTATGAAACAAGGCTGTATCAACCCAAAATATACCTCACAAAGAGAATATCCTGTCATTCAGTAATAATAACAAGTCAGCCCATGCTCAGCTGAGGATGTGCACAAGTGTCCTTAAGTGCGATAGCCACACACACACACACACACACACACACACACACACACACACACACACACACACACACACACACACACCTGTAGAACATTTCTGCACCAAGGCAGCAGGTGACCAACCCTCCCAGAGACATGATTGGTCTGTGCAACACTGCCTTTCCTCTTTAAGTGAGAACTACACCCCTCTCTTTTACCATGTATGAGCAATAGGAATTTTGTACATACATGGTGTACAATGCTTAGTCTGTCAACATTTCATAGCCCTCCTTCATTAGTTCCCCATCAAATGTGTGACAGATGACACCTGTATGTTAAATTTATTAATTTATTTGTATATTTAATCTAGAATCCGGCTGCTTAATGAACTAACTCGGTTTCCTGGGTAACATGCTGGTTAATAGAAGCATTGTGCCATATGGTACGGTCACGGAGCTTAAAAGCTAATGCAGTCACCACTATAATGCTGTGCAGAATTACTGTGATTTTCTGCGTCAGACCGCCATAATGCGTTACATCAGCAGATCTTAAAATTCCCCCAACCCACCAATGAAAATGAGCAACTCTACATTGCTTGGACTTAGCAGTGTTCCGCAGGACTTGAGAACACAGTCTCTGCCAAGAGAGCCCATCTGTCTACCCATACGCTGTGTCTGCGATCCATTCCCATCGCTCCGCTGAGAAGCCAGGTGCTTTGGGGATGCATGGCTTGCCCCTTTTCTTACCCTGGTTTCACCCCTCTCTGGTATTTCACTCTTACTAGGGAGGCCAGCAAGAGACACTTACAGAGCAGCTTGCAGACATGCCTGAGTGAGGCCAAGCTCCCAAGGACAGAGACCAGCACTAAACGCTGACCGCCTCTTTATGTTTATTGGACTAACTGCATCCCAGCCCTGATGGTGCTACTTTGGACAAAACTCTGTGATCAGAAGAATGAGCAGGAATTAATTATGGAACAGAGGCCCCTGCTGCTCCATCAGGTGATGCTGTGCATACCTGAATGCAGAGTGTGCGCCCTGCTAGCAGCCCATGTGTAGCATACGTGTCCACAGAACAAAGAGTGTGCTGCAGTTTTCCTTAACGATCAACCTCATTACACAGTAAATACACAGCACCGAGCTAACAGGGGCCACAGGGCCTGTGCTGTCAACACTTGTGATTAATTACCTTGCTATTCCCATTGTCCTCTTCCTGTGTGTGAAAGTGATGGATTGCACACACTGAGAATGCACATAAACCAACCAAACATGGCCTCGTTCGAAGCCTTTTAAATTCCCGATTACGATAACCCGGAAGATTCAGATTTGCTGCTTCAGGCCAGCCTGAGCGTCAGGCTACTGAACACTGTTATTGTCCACAGGGACATTTAATGTAACAATAGTGCAAAAAGAAACACAATAAAATGTAAGAATGCCTTCGGTTCTGCAAACAGAGTCAAGGCCATAATAGCACAACTTGCAATTGTAGCCCAATGTAAGGGGCGGGGGGTTGGGGTCACTGCTACACAAACCGCCCGACCTGCTGATAAAATCCTTTGTTGTCCCAGCAGGTCTCATGTTAGCCACGCAGCTATCACCATGGAGATGCTCTTTGTTTCCTGATGTATGCGGACTTTGTCCCCCCCCCCCCACACACCTTGTGTGAGTATTTGACAGGCTCCATTACAGATTATTATACATATTTTTTTTTTTGGTGACTTTTATATTACAATTCAAAACAGCAAACCCAAACTCATGAGGATCCCTTTGGAGCGTCATATGAACAAAATAGCTGCTAGCAGTGGAGATTTTTACATTGCGTGAACCTGACTGAAAATGGAGGGGGGGGGGCAGTGTGAACTCGTTACCATGGTTCCTACTGCTGCAGACAGAGCAGAAGGAAGAGAGGAGTCCCAAATGGCAAAAGAACTACAGAAATCCAGTTTGTGACAATACCAGCGGAGTTAAAGCTATGAAGTTACTTGGAATTACATAGTGAGGGGAAAAAAAAAACAAAAACCCTCTTATATTTCAGATTCTTCAAAACAGCCATGTCTTCCACAGATTACATCTTTGCAAACTCTTGGCACTCCCTCAACAAGCTTCACAAAACGCTCACCTGGGATGCTTTTCCAGCAGTCCGGAAGGGCAGCACTTACTGGCTGTTTTTCCTTCACTCCCCAGTCCAGTTCAGATAGGCGTTTAACTAGATCGTAAAACTGATCCATCAATTAATTCATGTAATATCTCATCGCCCCTAGTTCAGCATAGTGACAACACGACTGCAGTCAATATGACGAGCAGCTAAGCCCAGCCCTGGGTGCTGCACTGAACTGCCACTTCTTAAATTATTGATGGTCACCTAAATGTGAGAGGCAAAGGTCAAAACCCACAAAATAGTCAGACTTATCATGATACCTAGCACAGAAATACCCCCTTTTAAATCCTAGCTGGTGATTTATTGTACAAATTAAAACACGGACCATACTTGTGAGGGGACATTACAGTCTGATGAGTGGTTAATACTGAGCCATAACAATGGGACCGTGTACGTTTCCATCCTCTTTTCATTGCATAAAACACACAAAGAGGCGCATCACCAGGTATATGGGGTATTAAGAAGTGCCTGGTTGACACAACACTGGCTGCCGCAAGGCAGCAGCCCAGGTGGGCTGGCACTTATGCACCCATTTTCCAGGATTTTGGGGTCTGGAAGGGTCTGCATTATAGACACGCACACGCACAGAAACACATACCATTGACTGCATTAGGCAGCTACGCTGTGGCTACCATCACTGCACAAGAAGCAGTTAAGGAACTTGTTTCAATCTCAGGAAAGAGGCAGCCTTACACTTTTCCAAGGTATATCTACAGAGCAGTCACATGAAAGGTTCTGTATAGAACTGGGAGCCATGTCAGTTACTCTAATTAGCAGTTGCTAAGTCAGGAACATCCCACTCCACGCAGCAGGCTGTAAGGTGTGTAAAATGTCATGCCAAGCTGCGTCTACATAAACCAACGGGCCATTTTGATGACAAAAATAAGAGTACTTCTCAGAACATAACAGCTACTCTGTGCTCAAGAAATTATGTGAAGTGGCAGCAGTTTGAGTTTGCCCATTCAAAGTAAATAACATAATTGATTTCTTGATGAGGTTTGGAAGCAGAAAGTAGCAAACGCCTAGGTCCTCTAGATCAGAGTGACAGCGTGTGGTACCAAGTTCAATATTAAAAACACTACACACCAAGGAAGCAGGCAGGAGGGAGGGCATGTGGGCAGAAATAGACCTTCCCCAAAAACATTTCAAGCCTCACTAGAGTTTGCCTAAGCATTTCCCTCTATATTCCAAGAGAATCCGTCACTCTCCCTGACAAAGTAACTGCAACCACGTTTTCAAAGTCAAGGCTAGTCTCTGAGCTTAGGACCCCAGGGTGTTATAGGTTCACACTTACTGTCTGAAACCAAAAACCCAAACCCAACTGGTTGGGCATTAGACCAGCACTACTAACTTCACTAGGACACATCCCAAAAAATGCTTCTTACATCTCCTGTGCCCACGTAAGGTACCTTCTGCTATCTTTCAGTTTTTATTACTTTTGTACAAGGACACACAAGGTAGAAAAGGCTTGAATTTCACCATCATTCACATTCTCCTTTAAAGATGCCTGTTCTGGAATAACCTATATGCACAGTTAGCGCCTGCCACTCCGGAGGTAAAAATAATATACACTTTTTATAAATAATTTCTTCAAGATCTTGCCATTGGCATTTTCAATAAAGCATTGCGGTTAATTTTCAAGTGTGCCACGGCAACACAAACGAGAGCAGTAAGTACAGTAACTCAGCGAACACACTCACTTCAACACAACGATTTGCTCTTGTCAACATTAAGGCATATTTGTGTCACGTGACCTGACAGCTGGGAACCGTCTGACAAAGTCACACATCAAACGTGCAGAAACGGAATAAATCCTACTGGTCCACAGGCTTAGCAAATCACATCCCCCAAAAACCCCCCATCGCCATCCCAGGCAGAGTATTTGCATTTATTTGCATTCTCTAGGGAATTTTAGAAAGGTGTTCAACTTCTACCAACTGCTTTAAAGTTCATTACATCATTCATCAGCCAAATCACCAGTAGATTTATTGACATAATCCCCTGTTTCACAAATGCTTAATTATTCTGTGGGCATCTGTTATGGCAGAAGAAAATGGTGAATACAGTGGGGACAGAGAGGCTGTTTCATTCATTATTAAAGACAGGCTCTGCTCAGCACTCAGAGGTGAGCTATTACCATAAATAATTCAGAAACGCAGTGCTAGCCTCATTCCGCCCGGCTCATTTGTTTAGCCATTTCCCAAGAGGGACAAGGGAAAATAACTCTTGCCCAGTTCTGCACAAGACATCCTGGCAGTGTGTAACAGGAGCTAACATGGCCCATCGGTCTGAAAAAGACGGCTGTTTTCCAACGACACAGACAGAAGCTTTTGATTCTGGTTGCCATCGCCTAAAATGAAGTGGGCAGTCTTCGTGCGAGCAACAAAGGGCGTTTCCTTGCTGACAAAGGAAAGCCTCCCCCCGCCCAAAGCAGCCATCCCACACCATTCTCAACCCCAGCCCCTATCCCCCATCTGCCAGAGCTACATTAAACTGGCAACAGGAGGATTAGCCTCCCCCTTAATCCAAATGTGGTCAGGGGTCGTAATTATCTGATACCGCTCGGGAAAAGGAAAAAAAAAAAAAAGCTGGGGTTCACAGAAACTGTAGACAATGAAAAGTGAAAAGACTAGGTTAGAAAAGGTTAGTTTCGATTTCAAACTCAATTTTAATCATTTAGTGTTATGTAAAAATGCTAATGAAAACATAACACTACATTGCTGCACTGTAATTCTAGAATGTAGTCAACGTACGATGCAACATTTAAAAGAATTCTGAAATTTCAAAAAACCGCAGAGCTGATAGTAGTTAACCTCATGTACACAAGGTTTGAACCTTGCATACTCCTGACCCTGTCCTGTGTGTGTTTAATGAACCAGCAGGGTTACCATGCCAACAGGCAGAGCAAATTCTACTCAAGTGCAGTGACCCACTTAGGATATGTCGACAAATTCACTGGGACAATCGCGTATCAGACACTTCACAAATACTGTGCCCCCTTCCAAGGCACTCAGGGGTCAAGATGTGAGCACCCTAGAATGGACATAGGTTTTAGGGGTTACAGTGGGTGTGTACACTTCATGTTCATGACTTTTGTACTTCATATTCATGACTTCCATACATTGCCCTATAATGTGCTTCATTTGTTTTCCTGTTTCATTTCAGACCTTCACAGTAATTTACATCGTATGAATGTATCTATAACTTTTAATAAACATTGAGGCACCAAAGCAACAATTTCTTGAAGAATATTAATTCAATACTCTGCCAAACAGAGAGACCAGTCATAGTGACAGTAACATGTCAAACTCTACTTCGGTTTGGATGTCCTGACACTTGGGGCACAAAGGAATCTGCACAGGGTGGGGCTTCCCTCTCTACCAGAAAAATACTTAATGGTTACTTGATTCTAAAACACATTGTTGACCTGCATTTGAAGATACCTAGTTGGTGATGCTGTACCATCCGCAGACATTTAAATACATTTGTGAAAGAGACTTCAGTAAGCACAGCAGTGGCTCTTCATGTGTGCTGTCCACATACTGTAGAAATATGGCAAAGCAGAGAGAGGCAACAGGTGAGAAATAAGACCCCAAAATGGAGCTCCACATTGAACAGACTGCAATTAGACCCTTTTGAAAAGCTTGGTCTTTTCCACCCTCCCACCTAGATTGGTCTCTTCTCCAGCTACAGTAATCACCTGGTTTGTCAAGCATGCCACGCCCATCTGCCCCTGTGTACTGATGAGCCTCAGAGTCTACGGCCAGAGCACGTGAGGGGCAGGCGATAGGCGAACAGATTGGGAAATTGGCACCATTCTGAGCGCTCCCCAGTCCCATCCATCACAAACTGTGCTCATGGGCACAGTGCATACAGTGCGGTGTCTCGCCCTGCCCCAACCTTGTCATGCATTCTTCTCTTCCTGTGCCCTTGCTTCTGTTTCTTTACTTCTTTTCATTTACTGCCTCGGGTTCATCTTCCACAAACAAACCAATATATGGAAAAATTAAAATCCCAAAATTAAATAAATAAATAAAGGTACAAACACAAGACTGGCTTCAAATGCTGCATCCACCTGAAAGCATGCATATTTGGCAACACGCTGGGCTAAGAAAGGCATTCAGGGTCGAGAAAAGAAAGGCTCTGTAATAAGACAAGCACTCCTGCCAGTCCTCTTAGACACAGCAAATCCCTCTGTCCAGATCCTGACTGTGACAGCCGGGTCTGGAGGGGCTGACAGCCTGTCCCCCTAAGGAGAGAGGTGGTTCCTCAGTGGCAGCTGCATCCTCCTGTCCGGCTATCCTATTAGCATTCAGTACCCTCAAGGGGGTGGGGGGGGGGTGAAGTTCAGACAAACAGCTACTAACAAGAATCTCAAAGTAAAAAGGTATTTATAACCACTGAATGTTCATTTGTTCGCTTGTTTTGGGCAAAAGACAGCTTTGAGCAGCTTGCTGTGTTCTCCCTCTATTGCACCATTTTCACATGCTCATTTCTGTCCGTGGCAATGAATAGTGTGGCTGATGGAGAGAATGGGGGGGGGGGGTAAGGGAAAGTTTTAGAAAGGGATCCTTGAGTACTGCAGCGCCTCCTCCCATTGTTAATTCCTAAGCACAAGCACAGGCGCGCACGCACACACACACACACACACACACACACACACACACACACACACACACAATCCTTCTGAACGGCTGACACACAAGCAGAAGTAGAACATGGATCTCCACTTCACCATCTATGATCCAGCAGACCGATAAAGCCTGATAAATAAGGAGGGGGGAGGAGGGGGAGCTGCAGGATGAAAAATTACTTGTGGTAACAAAGTATGAGTATCCTTGTGAAGACATTTCAGGCCTCAGAAGTTCATATTTTATTTTTAAAACAAAGCCAATAATAATAGACTTTAAAGCCATTACAGACTACTTAATTGCTATGACAGCAATATGATGTTGCTTACATTATATTTTTTTACAAAGCAGCGTCCATATGTACACAACAGGATAATTTACTGGAGCAGTACAAGTCTGAAGGACTTCAAAGTGCCTTTCTTACTCTAGTTCAGCCTTGACCAGCTACACACATGCTACAAGTTACAGTGCGTTAACCACCATGGATTTGGTAAGCAGCCTTCTGAGCATGTGTCCTGCATGCCATGTGAAAACATAAAGATTAGTGTAAACTCATCACTTTACAATAGATATAGCTACTGTGGCAACATGGCATCCTATCACTTACTAATAAGTGCACAGTGTGGCTCTGAAAGCACAACAAAACACACGTGGTTAGGATGACCCCCCCATGTCTAGTGTGTGTAGTTCAGTTCAGAGCCCCTCACACTGCCAATGCATAAACAACTGAAAAGTGAAAAATGCACCCTTATGCGAAGCCAATTCTGATCGTTCTCCCAGACCACAGTGTCATTCAATGCTGCAGGGCTGTGACAGTACAAATGAGCATCATAAAATGTATTAGGCACAAAAATTTTCACCAAGTGTTCATCAAACAGGGTTTTCTTTCACTTCCTGATCAGTGTCAGGCACCTGATAGTTCTGCCTCTCTGTTCAACCCCAACCCCTATTCACCCTTCTCAGGTCTTCAGGAAAACACTGCGAGTTCTGAATGAGAAAGGTATTCAACATGCAATTCATCTTTTGGCTGAAGTAATTTTTCTTTTTTTTATATCTCTGCTAGGACATGCTCAGTGGTGACATTTTATATGCCTGGATTCACTCTCCTACACTCCCGACAGCCCTGACATCACTGTGACTACAACAAGCCAAAAGCACAAGCAATCCCTGTTTCAGTCCAGGTCTGAGCATGCAAAATTGATTTCCTCTGGATTCCACTTAATTCAGAAATAATATATGCTAATGCAGAAATGGGCAACATATGTTAAACAATAATTATTAAAAAACATACATCAGAAACAACAAGCAGATCAGCTGCAGCAGCTCATATGGTGAATCTAATAAACACTATTACGCTGAATTTTTGCCCAAAAACATGAGCTCTGACACCTGTGAAATAAGAATGGATAAGCACACAAACTGAGATGAATTTACTTTCTGTTCTGTAGGGCAATCATCAACACTAGCTTCTTTGAAAACATTCTGTCATTTACTGTGCTAAACAGCATCATACTTCAGAGCCTGATTTTTAACTGGACTTTTATTGTTGCGAGACCAAGAGAGTTCTGGCACCATCTATTCAAATCTCAGCCTCCGCACCTAAGAGGACAGACACACGCAATTCGGCACAATGTAAAGGAGCACACCTGAACCATGCCACCACAAAACAAATACAGAACGATGCCTTCTTTAGACCAACTGATGGTAGCTCATCTTCAGGGTTGCAAAAAAATGAAAAGTCTTAGGCATAAGCCAAACAAAATGAAAACATATTAAATGCATAATAGTCCGCCAGGCCTGAGCTTTTTCTTTGCTTACCGCTTTATGAAGTGGGACAGCTGTAAACTTAGTCAATTGAACTTCTGATGCCAAAAGGTCAGACTCTATTCTGTCCTGGTTAATGATCAGTCCTACAACACTTATTGCCCTATGGGAATGCTCAACATAACACTATACTACCTTCAAGTCCTAATCATTTTAATGCATTTATGTCTGACTTTTGTAACACTACCACACCAAAGAGGGCGAACTAGTTAGTAAGCTGATCTTGCACTTCCCAGACAGCTCTTTTTTCACTAACAATTAGTTTTTGTTTCAGTACTCTCACTTTCAAAAACTGACAAATAAAAAAAATGAACTAAAAACAAAAGCAGTGTCAACAGTTTCCAGGTGTTGAGCTCTCAAGCCCCCCCTGTCTTTGCCCCCTTTGTGGATAGCTCTGGGGCTTCTATCAAAGTATCAGAGTATCATTCAGAAGTACCAGACACCTCTAGGCATTACTTCATCACTCTTGCAAGCAGCTGAACAAGCAAAAAGGCAAAAACACTCACTCTTGTCAGGAGCTTGACCTTCTACATCAGCTGGAAACATTCCATTTAGTCCATAAGTGAAAAAATGTTCACAACACGATATTTCTGACCGTGTACGAGCATACATTTGATGTTTATAAGGATGCCGCAAAAACAGAATTAAATGTATAGTAACTTCAGTGCATACCTAAATTTGTTTAAAACCTTACAGCTCTGTTGTGACTTTCAGGTGTTTCGTTGCTGTGTTGTTTTACTGACACAGCAAGTCAGCGAAATTTATTATTAACATATAGAAAAATAAAGAATTATAAGCATGTCTTCTCTTGCGCCATTTTTTTAGGCTCTTAAAACATGAGTCGAAATCTCTCTCCATTCTGCTGAAAGTGCCAGACAGCTCGCCTGATTAATGAGGTGGCATACAGTACCACTAGTATGTGTGCCCGTTTGTGTGCCCATGTTCAAAAAAGGCATGTCTGTCCAGCAGCTTCAGCCTTAAATGCACTTATAACGGCACATTAACTTTTGCTGAGAGGTAACGTAATAATATTGAGAAGAAAGACAACATCAAGGACTTTCTCGTTCTTTGGTTGATTCATTCTTCCTGTGTGTTAGACCTAACGAATGCCGAACTTCCCTGAGTCAAACAAACACTGTTCACATACTCATAACCTTCACATCTTATACTACACACCCCCATCGTAACCAAAAGAATCCAGCTCTTCCAACTCTTCTCCAAGTCTTCCTTACGTTTAAAACACCCAACCCATATGGAATGACAGAGAAGGAAATTACTTAATAGGAACAACAGGGATGCTAAAAGGTGTGTGATTTCCCACTCTAAGAAACATGGTTGTTCGTGCGTTTATATCACGCTGCTGGTTTGTTAACTGGCTGGTTTACGATGCTCTGTGAAACCATCACATGGATAATAAGCATTGATTCTTCTATTCCTGACGTGCACCGCTTTGTCTCCCGGGCTTGACAACACATATATTTAGAGGGATTAAAACCGAACAATTGGTGGCTATGTGAATTACTGGTCTCTGGTATCATGCAAATCCTTTATAACAGCCAAATACCATAATGCACACAACAAATGAACAAATACATGTTAATACTGGGAACTTTATAGCATATGTCTGAAAATTGCATACTTGATTCCATCATATTCTATAACTAAAATCTTATCAATGAACGTCAAGACACAGCATCAGTCAAAGACTAGTCACGACAGCCTTATGTTGATTTAAAATCAATTTGTAATGCTTTAAAACGACATAACAGATCTTGATCTTTCAAAACCTGTGCTTGCTGTCAGTTACTGAAATCCCATGAAAAACGGTAACATTAATAATAAATAAATGTCTTCCAGCAACATGGAACACAATAATGCTTACCAGTATAAGATTAAGTTTTACATCATTTGGTACATCTGTCTGAAAATTACAAAGGTCGAAAGTGTACTATTGTAGTGTGTACACATGTACTATTATTATTCAGTAAGTTACTTTGGACAAAGGCATCTGCTAAATGAATAAATGTAAATGTAAATGAAAGAAGACAGTTTTGTCTCAGCAAGTGAGTTATGTACTAGGCAAAAGGCCAAGTACTTTAATGGAAGCTTAGGCCTACAGGTTACTTAAGGACCTTCCATAGTTAATCAGCATCACTGGAAGTCATTACAGGTTACTCATTGACCATTTGCAGCCCTTACAGTTTTATATGTTGGATGACAGAGATGGTTCAGACACCCTGCTAGATTTCCAATTAACTGCACCATTGCTCATGGAACTAACAGTCTTTGTCTCACGAGTGGACCCCCACCCTCCCAGACAAATTTCCTCTCCTGTTTCTCTGTTCAGCATAATCTACTTGACAGCTGCAGCTATCGTTAGTTAAAAGTTCATGTAAACACAGCCATTCTTGTTTCATGCTTTGCAAAGGCTCACAAGATGACCCACCTAATAGATCTTACCTGCTGTTCCTAACCCATTCTAAGGGACCAGATCACACTGCTGAAATAGTGTGTACATGCAGTTTTATGGATACATGCGGGCCAGCTGTACATGAATAATGTGCATAATATTTTTCATGGTATAAAATTTAAAAATTCATTCAGTCATTCATTCATTCATTCATTCATTTTCCAAACCACTTATTCTGTGTAGGGTCGCGGGGGCCTAACCCAAAGAATTTGGGTCACAAGGCTGGGGACATCCTGAACGGGGTGCCAACCCATCACAGGTGTACAATCACACAAGCAGTCACAAACCCAATGTAATACACCAGCCTGTAATAAGTATGTTTGGACTGTAGGAGGAAACCGGAGTATTCGGACATAACAAAACCTTAAGCAAAAACAAAAACATTACGATAAATGAGCCTCATACATAATTCAAGTTTGTATATCATACTACTTTGTTTCACATACCTGATACATTAAACATTTTAACAAAGCATAAAAAACATTTTCCCTTTTGATACAGTAACATTTCTGCTCCTTATAAATAATTCTACGTCATTCAAACGTAATTAACGAAACAGTGGCGCTCTGGACCAAACATTAAAACGTACAATTTAAATTCCATATAACAGGATATACGATGGATATTGTTTATTTTTCATATTGTACGATTTTGTTTATTTTCATTTTTTTCATTTTATGTACATCGTAGTTAATGCCAGAGTCCACATGAAATTAAACAGTATGTGTCAGCTTTGAAGAATGTCTGAGATTCATTGTTATTGCTTTCGAAAATGTGACATCACCTACGCACTTGCGCAGAACAAGTCTCCAAGTTACCGCTAAAGTTGATTTTTAAATCATTACAACTGTAGTTTTAGTATTGACACTTCTGCGAGTCAACACCACCAGCTAGCTAAGTGTGCTACTATAGTAAAATCTAAAGTAATAATATTTAGATAATAAATCTTTTCTACATTAGTATGCATTTTTATCATCATTGACGTGTTAAAAATATATATAAATAAATTATTAATATTAATAATAATAATATATCGTTAGTGATTTCCTCTGAATATTTTAGTGTTATTGAAAAATAAATGTAATTTTTCACAACTGTAAATACTTATCATTTATATTACTGGTACTTTCAGACTCACAGACACCCGTGTACGCAGGGGTACTGAAGGTGAGTAATTACAAAAGAGATACTCACTCAGTGAGTATTGCGTTTCACTGCGCGGGGAACTTGATTCTCGAGTATTGGAAATCGATTCTAAATACTCTGTGTGCCCTTTGTCTAAAAATCAGTCTCCTTTTAGATGCAAACCAACTGACAATAAAATTTTATACTGATATATATTGTTTCCTTTCAATCGCCATGGTCAAAATCATAATCATTGTGTGATCTACTCTATGTTATTCAATAAACGAGTAATTATCATCAACATCATTTGGTCACAGCCCCGCCCTGTCTCTCTCCACAGCTCTACCCCATCTCATGCTCTTCACTCAAAGGTGCGTGTGCACTGAAGAAACCAGCCTTAATCGGAGACCCTTTCTGTAGCACCCTGGGTCTTCAATTTCCTCAGCACCATTAACGGAGACATTTAATTTCGAGCATCGCGCCATCTGATATTATATAAATACACATAAATACATTTGACCAGTTGATTAGCGAGGGCTAAAACGGTGTAGACCACCGTTATACGGAACACAGTCATATTCTCTCCTATAAAAATAAATAAAAATCGAAATCACCGCCATTACACCATCGCGGTTGGTGTTTGTTTTTACCCCCCTCCCCATTCCTCACAAAAACATCGTTCGTGCGGAGTAAAAAAAGCCCCCTCCCCTCCTTGCCTTCACACAGTCTTTTGTGTCTCAGTAAGGCGTCCCCCTCTCTGCCACCTCCTTTATTGGGACCAATTCCACAGCTTCATTGTTTGCTGGACGAATTGGTGTCGCATCTTTTGTTGAACTCTCCCCAGGTTATGGCCAATTAAGCGCGCCTTAATATAATACTAAAAATATAATGTTAGTACCTAAGATACAAATGATCGTTTTCCCCTGTGATGAAAATATAGCATTTGCTACTGTAAAAACACCAATTTTGTCGTCTGAATATTTCACACACTTGATTTTGACAGCAGTTCAAGCTTAACTCGCACCATCTGCATGTGAAGGTTCGGTCTTTATCGTTACCGCGCGCCTAAATTCTACTGCACCTGTACATGAGCACTGGTGCTTTATCCTAGAACCCTCAACCTGAACCTACCTATCTCTTTCTAATAAAGCAGCTCGCCTTCTTCTCAAAAAATCGCAAACAATGAAAACCTTCCTGAGGGAGATCTTCACATACTGAATTTTTGAACTACGCCTGTCACCGTGTAGAGCCTTGTAACATTTTACACACTGTCAGTAATCCACAACTCAGAACAAAATTTCTGTGCAGAGCATGTTTTCTAAGGAAATGTCATAGGTTACTCTAACTGGCAACAGGGGAGGACCGACAGAAAAGCATATCTGAATCAATTTATTAAATGTCACGGAACCCATCCCCGGAGAGCAAACTCGGCTTTTTCCCCTTTAAAACGTAACAAACAGACTAAAGGTGCGGTTCTGTACATGATGCGGACTGAAAGCATCTCCTGGACCTTAAAAATGCCACGTCTTTTTTCGACCCGCCCATCAGCCTCATTGGTTCCAGGTATTTTCTTTTGAAGCAAAAGACAACATTTCATTAATTACATCGACTCTTAATTGCTTCCTCTTTGCATAATTATTCTCAAAGGTCATGTGCTATCTTGACTATATATGATACTGTAGCAAAAGTAAGTATTCGATCAGAAACCAAACACATTTAGCAGAAGGCAAAAAATGCTTGCTGCAATTTGAAGGAAGGCTGAGATAGTAATACAACGGCCGTATTGTTGCGAGAAGCTCAGAGAAACCAGTCTCAGATTCATTTCAAAGCAATCCTCTATGAGCCAGCCTGGCAGCACGAAAACAAAACAAAAAAAAAAACAATGGCTAACAAAGCACCTCTCACGTAGCATCCTCGGTGTATTGCAGCTTGGGTTCACTACTGTGGACATAAGATTGACGCTGTCAATCACAGCACAAAGACTTATTTGGAGACCTTTACATTGCAAGTAAAGCATCGCGCAAACACAAAATCCACTGCGCTTTTGTTCTTATGCAATTTCTATGAGCATTGTTGTATCGTTGCTGTCAGAATTAAATCAACCCGAAGTATAACAAGCACGCAGTTGTACACATAGTGAAAAATACCGAAAATCTTCTTTCGAACAATGGCTAATAAAATACCGGTAACTCAAACTTATTTATCGTTGGTGTATTTAATGCTAAGCTTTGTCACAGTACCTTTTTGTGTTTGTCCCTCTTCCATGTTCTCTTCCATTGTCACTTGCTTGGATTCGGACCTTCGGTAGAGAGTTAAGCAACACCCTGAGACGGATGGTTCAAACCCTGTTTTTTGTTGCGCTTTCTGGTTCGTTCACTGGACACTTCTGCAAACGAAGACTCAAAAAGTCCTCACTGCAGTGGATGCACTCCTTTTCTACTCAGTTCAAGACTGCTTGTCAGGAGCTATTTCAGTCAAATTACTCGTCCGTGAGATTATCAGTTTTTCTTCGCGACACGGTCCATTGTGAGACTACACGGCGCTCGTATGCAACTGAACTGTCCCGCTAAATCTGAGGACTGATGCGGTTCTAGTCAGAAAAGGATAATGAGATGGCAGGTTTTCAGGCGTTCCCAAACTAGGCAGGGCAGGTGTCTAGAGCGAGAGATGCAAGCTTGCGCACAAGTAAGCGCTCCGCATTGAAAAACAGCGGTCAGCACCTAGAACAGATGGAGGGGTGTATCTCAGAGACGCGGAGCCCACCAACCCACGTTTCCCCCTATTTCTGACAAAAATGGAAAATCCCACCAGCCAATGAGTTTGGTACTCAGACGTCCCTCTACAATGCCTATTGTTTTTATTTATCTTGTCTAAGTAGAGGCTTCAAATATTGAAAAGGGGCGCGATTTCAGTAATTCATTCCCATAGAGTAAAGAGAGCCCAAAACGGCCCTACGGGGAATCCTGGACAGAGGCCAAGGTAGTTTAGCGCTGACAGGTCTGGTCATCATCAATGGCATCAGCCAGGATATTATGTACACAATGATAGATTTCAAGGAAGATATAGCCTCAACGATGCAATCTAAATTAAAGTCTCATCACGTGCTTTTCGACTCCTGTAATATGTAAGAATGAGTAATACTGTATCATTCAAACAGTGGCAGCTGGTTTTCCTGTGTGCCAGAAAAACGTATTAAGAAAAAAAAATAATAATAGCAATACCGTCACCATGGTCTCCAAGCCCGCATACTCAGCAACTACAACCACGCTGACATTGTGTGTCTGTGCGTGTGCGTGCGGGGGGTCCATTTGAGGCCGGTCAGGAAATGTCTGTGGACAACTGCACCATGTCTTGAACAGTCGTGTCTCATTAAAGTGGTACTGTCTTACTGACGGTGTACGCTTTGAGCGTTTCGTTTCCTAACAGTTCAATTTAAAATCCCGTTCATCTTTTCTAACGGTCCTTTGACCTAATTCAAAATTTTATGTAATTCGATCTATAATGACGACACATTTAATGGGTTAATAGGCCCTTCCATATACATTATACAACGAATTAGACCACTGCTGAAACCCATTAAAGTTTCATGTGTTGTTGCTGTTAGCATTGCAATTAACATTCAATACACCCGTGAAAAATAAGGCTTTTGTAAAAGACAAATCCTTATTTACAGTATAAAATGTATATATTACATAATCAGTAGTTTCCTCTTACAGTACAAAGGTTCAGGTGACTAAATTATATTAATTAATATTATGATTATATGAAAATAAACACAGTCTTTAAAACTATCTTTAATCTTGCAGTTTTATGGTTAGTGTTAAGATGTGTATATGATCCATATGGTTTAACATGAGTAAAGAAACCCAAACCTGTTCTAATGTGACAATTACAATGGGATGCTTATCAGTCAACCTTTGGAGTTAAAGCAAAACTTCACATTTGTGAAAGCAATTCCTGTCCTTCCCTTCAAAACTGACTTGTGAGGGATGTGACTCACAGTGGACTTACATACAAGGAGGGCTTTTGGGATCACTGTTAAGGGCCATAAATGCACTGTATGATTTGCATCCTCAGAGCACCCAGGCGGAATTGACATGCGCCAGCCTTAAAAGCGGCCATAAGTAGGGCTGAAGGGGTCACCTCTAAGTGAGTCATACCAGCTGCCAAAGGAAAGATCTAACGTGGGAGGATATGAAACCTATCACTTCAGGTGCGGTGGGGGGCTTTTTAATATGATGACAAGCTACTGTCAAGTAACCAGGTAACAAGAGTTGGGTTTATGGAGGATTCTTGCACCTATGGTTACCATAACAATAAAGGCAAAACACATTCTTCTGCAAATATGGCAGTTTTATGAGTTGTCATTCATATGATGACAATTTCTTAATGGCATATCAGATTTTTTTTAATCAAGCACTGATCTTGATCAATAAGAATTAAAAGACTTCTATTGTCTATTATTTGTTAAACCCTTAATGCATAAAATTATGTAAAATGTTTCCTCTGACACAATTTCAGATGTTGGACAAATATAGTTATTAAAATGTTGGACGTTGAGCATGGCTTGAAACATTGGATTTTTTAAGGGGATTAACTGGCAGGCCTAGTTAACATAAAGCCTCCTTACAAACTAAAGCCAATGTGAGGAATGTAACAGATGGCTAGTTCTGTGTGTGTGTGTGTGTGTGTTTCCCACTAACTCCTGTGCAGTTTTCTTGCATTTACATCTAATTCGACATGTCCAGAAAATTAGAAACATGCCTGAGCAATGTCTTATTTCACATTATTAACAGAGTGTAAATTGGGTCATTTTTGCTAAAGATAGATGTACAAAATGATGTTAGTGCTGTTAAAAATGTTGGGATTTTTGCTTTGCTTACAAAACAGATTTTAAAATTTTGTTACAGGTTTTTATTCATGTGTTTTTAATTTGTCCTTACACTTAAACCCTGAAGTAACAGCCATTTATTAAAAACCTTTTCTTAGGTTACACAATAACCCTCTTTTGGGGCACATACCTGAAGGCTGTCTACCTAAAGTATCTTATTACATTTTGTCTCCCACTGCAATTATATTTTGGCTATTAACACCCATTATCAGAGTTCAATTTGTGAAAGCAGATAAAAGTGGGATTAAAGTTCACTGATCTGAGACATGACCACACCTTGTGTTTCAAATTGCTCAGATACCAAAGCAAAGCCACTAGTTCACTTTAAGAATCTTTGTCATCTGTAACAAATCATTAGGGGCATTTATCATTTATTCCTTAACTTTCAAATCACTCTTGTTTGTAAGGGATGTGTGTGTGTGGGGTGGGGCCTTAAAACCCATGCAAAGCAACACAAGGCACAAGGCAGGGCCCACAATAGATGAAATGGCAGTACAAGTCAGAACAGCTGTTATTAATTTATTGGCGATTTAGAGTTCATCATTTACCTGCACATGTTTTTGGAATGTGTGGGAAAAACAAAGAAAGCACCTTGAGGCAAAGGGCAAACTCACAAGCTCCACAAGCAGAGAGAAGCGAAGCAATGTTATCCACAGAGTCACTGTGTGGCACGGTATTTTATTTATCATTATATTGAAAATTATGTCCATAACAATGTATTTACCTCCATTGTCAACAGGTTTTATCTTCATACTTTATCATGTACACATATTCTTGAAGTTATGCATTATATTCAAATTCTTCAGTACCCCTGCAAAAAGTTTTGGTGTAACTCCTGTAAAAGTTGCAATGTACAATTACACTGAATTTAGCTGAACTATTTTCCTGTCACTTAAGGTGCCAATAAAACTAAACCAAGAAGGCATTTCAACAGAGGAAGACGAATTAAATTTCTCTAAATTTCCATATTAACATGTCAGATTAGCAGGAAGACCGTGAAAGGGTAACAAGGGTAACAGTGGATTAGGACCTGGCCTTGTGATCCTAAGGACCCCTGACTCTGAGGCATTTGAGTTCTGGTTCTAAGATCTCAGTGTCTAACAGAAAGTTATTCAGTGATTTGAGCATGAGGTTCATGCCTAGTTCTCGTTGTCTTGTGAGATTTAAGTGAACTTGCCAGGCAGAGACAGGGAAATCATAAGAAAAAAATCTCACTGTCTGGACCACTGGAACTGCTGAGGAGGATCTGCTAGACTTTACTTTAGCTCTTATTTCATTTCCTGCAGACTGACAGGAGAATTGTGTCCATGAAAGCACTAGTCAGGGTCCTTGGCATCTGCTATCATACCCAGTGACTGTGTTCAGGGACACTGCCAAACGTAGCTGTCTCAGGACCATACTTTACAACTGTGTGCTGTGGAATACACTGTACCTGCTTACAACTCCAAGAAAACCACAGAGGCTCAAATTAAAGCCAGGCTGTTCTCTCATTCACTGACACTATTTGACTTTCCCACAACAAACACTTTTAAGGAAGAAAGTGTCCCATTTCAAGTCTGGTTCTAGGCACTCACTGAAATGTGATTTTATGGGCGTTGCCATGTTGCAGCTCCTGGCCATACTGGGACAGTGTCAGAAAGTCATGTCTCACAGGTACTGAAGAACACAGTTTATAAGTTTCATTTTTCAATAAACTTTGGTAATTAGTTCCCAAATACAAATGTGGAGTTATGTCAGGTTGATAAGAGCCAGACTGATTTCTTAAATCTTCACATTTTCAGTTCCACATGGATGGTGAGGGTGGGATGAACAGGGAAAGACCTGGATTCCTTCTATGTAACAGCAACAGACAGAGTAGTTTGGGTAATTTAAAGAGAGTTGTAGGCAGAACAAACACTAGGATTTCCTAGTATCCACACAGCAAAACTCAGTAAACAAGACTGTCCTGTAAACTGTCCTGTATAACTGCTGTGCACAAGACATCATTCCTGACTCCCGTATAACTTCAGCGGACATGATGTCATTCAAAATATGTGTTAAAAGACCAGTACAATTCAACAGACAAGTTAGCAGATGTTTTTCCCCAGATTCCCTGTGTGGGTGGTTTAAGCAGGAAGTGCTCTGGAAAGAACATTTCAGTGGGTATGGACAGATTTTACTTCAGCGGTGGGTCAGTGGATGGGCTTTTTTCCAAGTTGCTCAGCTTTTCACTTCGTAGAGGTTTCCTAAATGCTGATTAGCAGTTTGCTGCTAATTTGTCCATATTTTAACAGAGTTTGTATGTTTTTGTAAAACTAATTAATCAAACATTCCACAGAGCAGGACATAAGCTTTCAAAGAGTACCCCACCTAAAATAACACACATTGTAATGTTATATGATTTGTACTTTTGGTCAACATACAGTATATAATGTAACAAAGGACTACAGATAAAGGATATAGCTAATTTTGGGAAGTCAAAACTGTAGATTTGGGTTTTACATAACTGTAGACTCTGGCATATTAAATATACAAGCCCCCCCCCCCCCCAACAACCCCCATAGTCACAATGCCTCTGAGTGTGTCTTAAGTAAAGCAACAAGATTCCTGACTACATGCCACTTTTGAAAGCTTAAATTATAGAACAGATTTGTCACTACAAACACATAAAACATGTAAGACCACTTGGAAAACATGTAACCACTTCATTTTTGGTTTTTCAACAGGTTATTTTTTCTTTTCGATATTCTATGATCTTCATAAAAAGCCAAATGTCATGACACACGGAAGACAACGAAGTTCAGTTGTAGGTAGTTAATCAGTTTATTGGAGTCTCGTTGAGAGAGTAGGTTTGTGTCCTGGTCTAGTTTTGGATTTATTTTTCCGCATGTGTACTTTGAGTTTCTGTTCTTGTGCTTTTGGAATTTTTTTGGAAACAGTATTTTTCCCCTCTATAATTTTATTGGTTTTATTTTCTCATAGTTTTTTTGTTTCTTTACTTTGTTAATTTAATAATACTTTGTTGTTGCATCTTTTTTTAACAGCACAAGGAGTAACTATTGTATGTAACTAGATATTATCTAGGCAGAGTCACTGACTGTGATCACCATCAGCAAACGTTTTAAAGATAGCAAAACAACCACCATTTTATAAGAAATATTGTCATTCTAACCCTAAAGTTTTTTGAGAATAGCTAGAATTATTTCCTGTAATTTCCCCTTCTACAAAACAAACATGGTGTTGTTTTCTGTTCAGTTTGGCTAGCAAACCAAAGTATATCACTCTTCTTTTCTTACAGTTTAATAGTTTTAACAGATTTTCCTACTACCTCTTAAGGGAAGTGGTGTTTAATGACCACAGGGGCAACTAAATTTGATTTCAGTGCACACTGGTCACATTTACAGAATCAGGGTGCTGCACGTCAGATAAGTGATATTCCATAATCCTCATAACGGAAATGCATTTTGCCAGTGGAGAACTGAGGACTTCTGTGGTGAAAACACTTTAAAAGCTCAGAGTTTTAAGTGCTACCTGCATGAATTTCAACATATAAAATGTTGTGCCAACTGAAGTCCACAGTCATAAGATCAGATCCGTGAAATGATTAGAGAGGAATTGTTCTGAGAACACATCTCCTGTATTCAGTCACTTAGCTAATGCTTTTATTGAATAAATCTTAATATATGCTACTACACTCAGACATTTTACTATGGGCTAAGTGTCTTGCTCAGTTTTTCTAGTTTATTTCCCTGTGTGGAAGATGAACCAGCAACCATGACACCCGAAGCTCACGTCCTCACCTTGTCAATCAGCAACACAGTGTCATTTTCAAATATGAGTTTAAGGTGTACATCTGTGCCTGATACATCTTAGAGGAAAGACGCCGTTTATTCCACCTGATTTACCTGAACCGTAAAAGAGAGTGTTGTGACACAGCCCAGACGGACATCAGAACAAGTAACCCAGTTCACTTGTGCTCAAAGAAGCTCTGGAGACACACCCAGACTCTACTATCAATAACACTATACACCAGAAGTGAGTAGAGAAAAAGAGATCCGTTTGGAATCCCTATTTAACACATATCATTGGAAAGAGAATGAATGAAATTTCTTACCATGGCACTATGGTAATTACCATCTGCACTGCTGGTATCAATGGCATTCTTATGTGTTCTACTCTATCAATAGACGAAACCAAGGACAAAGCAACAAGAGATAAACAAAGCATTGTTAACTAATAACCCTGCACTATATTTAATTGTAACCCCTTTGATTAACTAGGTTTGCTACACTCATGTTATTTAGATGTAGCAACGTCTAAATCTCCTAACCATTTACATTTATTCATTTAGCAGATGCCATTGTCCAAAGCGACTTACAATGAATAAGCCATATAATCAGCTCTAAGACCTGTTATTGAATAGTTTTTTTTCAGTAAATCCCCTCACCTGACCTTTCAGACATTAATCAAAGTATAACCTGAAACCTACTGCTATGTGCTTCTCTTGAACTTAAGCCCTTGACCTCTGCCTTCGCTACAGAAAAACACAATGTAAGGGGTTGTCTGTGTAAATTATAGCAAAAATTATAGCCAGACCTTATTTCTATATGGCATATTAATTTTCACTGCTGATAACGTAAATACGGCTGCATCATGCAGTTAATTATATTTTTGATAGGTAAACACATTCAGGAAGTAAACATTCTTTTATGCTAATGAAATAACTACTTACAGATCCTCTGGTGACTGTAAAGATCGTTGAAGCATGTGGTTCTTTATTTTTCTCCTCTGCAAATATTCATGAGCCCCTCCTACACAATGAAACGGCAGGCTGCAAAGAAGCATTTACCATACACATAGGTGCAGTGGTCTCAAAACCTCACTTTAAATTCTGTTGAGCCAACTGAAAATTACTCGTATTCTTATTTATTCAAAAGAGAGGTGCCATTATCTGACCATGTGCATTTGTTAAAGGTCATCTTTGATCCTTAAAAAAGATACAAGGTTATAATTTTACAGCACTTTATTAATCCCAGAGAGAAATTAGTTTTCTGCATTTAACCCCTCCCCTGGGGGAGACAGTGGGCCACATGTAGGGTCTGGGCAGCTAGTATTTGAGCATCATGCTCAAGGAAACAGCGGTTTGTGCTGGGATCCAAACCAGGAGACTTCCACATCCCAGCCTAATGTTGTACCCACTGAGCCACCAGGCCGCTAAGGTGTGGACATGTTTGCATCAGATACACCCTCCCCTGGACTTCAGTGAATATCAAAAAGCATAAGTGAATGATACACAAAGGAAAACTGTACAGGAATCTAAGAATATGAATGGGAGAACACTTATGTAGATAACAGCTGTGTAAAAGTATAATGGCAGATAATGGCATACAGTTCCTCATGCCCTCTCTGCCTTTTGGCCCCTCAAATAGCTTCTAATATTGGTTGTAAACGCTTAACGAACACTTGTAACTAGCTTCACAAAAAAGATATCAGAATCTATACTTGGCAACACACTGCATACTATAACATCAAGAACATTACTAACACCAGCGTAACTTAGCAACCATAAAGTCTGGAAGTACAGGGAGTGTGTAGGCCTGCCTCAGGGAAATGAAATTAACTAACGGGGAAGAAATGGAGTGTAATGTTTAAGGTTTTGGTTCTCTCTCCATTACCAATCTACACACAAAACAAGCTCTAGTCTCATGGAAAGATTCTGAAAATAGCTGTCCATAACTAATGTTGAAAACAGCTGAGAGCAGCACTTTAGAAGATGCGTTTTTCCTGTTTCAGCACTAGACTCAGAAGATAAACATGTAGATAAACCACGTTATAAGCGGCTGCACTGAGCAACTGGGACCAAATGTACTAAGAAGCCTGGTGGCTCAATGGGTAGAACATCAGTCTGGGATACAGAAGTTTCTTGCTAGCTCCCGGGTGCTGCATGTGCCTGGCTGCCCACTGCTCCCCTCAGGGAGTGGGTTAAATGCAGAGAAGCAATTTCCCTCTGGGATTAATAAAGGGCTATAAACATTTACACATCAGCATTGTACTTCTGAATAATATCCATACACCAAATCTACTTAAATTTTAAAATCAGGTTTTATGAAAATAAACACATGCTTTTTAGCACCGGCGACAAAGTAAAGCAAAATGAAATGAAACTGAACTAAAAATTGTTAACACAAAAGGGAAGATAACACAAAATTATCACTCATAATAATGAGGGACTATGAATGCTTTCCAGGATGATCACTGGCTAAATAACCAAAACGAGCTGTACACACCCAAATCTTTGAGCACCTACAGGCATAAAAGCAAAAAGAGTTACAAATATTAAGGATTTCTGCTTCTGCTTTATTACAGTTCTGTAAAATTGTCGTCTTGACATCTGATAGTAATTAAGACCTCAGGAAACATGTTTACTCTGAACCTAATGCCAATATCATAAGAGAAACATTCTGTCGTCTAATTGTTATTATAGTTGATTGTGATGTTGTTTCTGCTGATGATGTCCTTGCTGTTGTTGTCCTCCATAAAGACTAGGCCCAAATCCCACTTGTCCTGGGACTGCCCACTCCCCAGCCAGATGCACAAAGGTCCCTTTGAAGCCAAAGTTTGTGAGCCACTGGGCGTCCATGGGCTGACTTGTTTTCGGAAACAGTGAGCACAGGCGAGATCCAGAGGGCCCCCATTTCCTCCAGATCTCAGAGCACACCCCGCAGACACAGCTGCCCGCCGCAGCTCACAATGGACCCGCGACCATCAGCAGGGCACCAACGAAGAACAATAAGTCACTGGAAACTCTGAAGGTCAAACCCAGCGGCTTCAGGAAGATGTTTTGAGGAAATCTTTGACTTTTTATTGTGGTACCAAAATGGCTTTCTGCCCGTAAGTCATTATTTTCCCATATTCCTACCCAGCTTTTTCTTTTGCCCAACATCGGTTTGTTCCTAGCTCATATATACAAGGACATGAACCAGATACATTTAGTTTAAGAACCTTTATTCTTAATCACTGAGCAGTCAAGCTGCAGTACACAAACAGAAAAGTCTACAGCTGGCAAATCCCAAGTTCATTCTCAAATATTATGTGCCGTGGCTTTCTGGTGTAAAACAAACTTCTTACCTTTTCTTGCGTGCCAGTTCCCGATAAAGCATTCTCCTTTCATGTCTTTGTCATTTTATTTCCCCCAACTGATTTTCGGTTTCAATGGTTTGGATGCTTAATGGCTTTTACTGTGACAAACGGGCGTTTAATTTTAAGGGCTAGCTCTGTACAATTGGATTTTGCAGTCCAGTTAAACAGGGTAATCCACTTTTGGCCTTTGTAAAAGACATAACATGATCACAAGAGAGTAAATTAAGTTTATATGCCATCGTCCTTCGCTGACAGCATCAGTCATACCTATAACCATCCTAATATGATTTTGAATATGTGCAGTTGTATCTCCCTGTCACACAGGTGGAACAATCTGCAGGTTGTTTCGTATGTGCTGCTACTTCCAATTAGATGGCAGGGGGAGAACTGGATAGGGAAAAAAGGTTTGTGACCAAATTTGAGCAAGCATTCTCCCTATTTCAGAATGAATGCTGTTAATGCATTTTTATTTCCATAAATGGGCACAAAAACCAAGTTAGGCCATTCATTTTGGTGTAAAGACTGCAATATAAACCATTTATATAACATTGACAACACAACACAAATTTACACTGAAAAATACTGGGCTACGTTGGTATGCAGTCTTCACTTTCGTTTATTTATTTATTTCTCAACCAACAGTTCCACTATTAGCTCTTAGTTTATTGAAGCATTACTCATTGTTTTTGGCTTGGCTTGGCTTGGATCAGCTTGAACCAAATGTCTAGTGGTTCTGTATCTGCCACAGATTGAGCTGTTTGATAACAGTGTCAAAAGTGCTTAATTTGTTCAGATTGCACATTCCTTGGTTAGACTGCCGTCTAACACTACTTGGTTAGACTGCCGTCTAGACCTCGCCTTTAAACGTTCTGCTTATACCTGGAACACGCAACCTTATGGTGACAACTTTGAACGGTGTCAGATTACATACTGCCACCACGATCAAAACAACCCACCCCTCCACCACCACTGCCACCAGCTCAGGACAAAAACGAGAGTGAAAAGGACAGGAAGCAAGCACAACACAGATAACAGAAGCCATCTCTGGAAGCCTTGTGGAAAAAGTTTTGAAAAATGAACCTCTTCTCTTATGCCAAAAATCATAGTTACACCCAACAAAAGTGACACATTTCATAAGGTCAAAAAGTCTGCGCAATGTTCTTCCCACTTACAATGCTGCATGAATCTGAGAAGCAGACAGAACAGAAGCAAGTGTAGGGTACCAGGCCAAATAAATACCATGTAAGCTTTCAGCAAACAGACAGTCATAAGAACAGTCAACTAACACCTGTGCACTCTGACAAGACATACACACCACACAAGCACTCAGTATAAACCGAAAAAAAAAAAAATCAGCTCTCTATTTCAATACATTTTTAGAAAAAATGTCCAGTGTATGTTTTCCTCCCAGTTGTATTATGTCTAAAGCTGATGTAATTATTATTTTTTAAAAGGGACACAACTGATGTCATAAAAACATTGGCTTACTTGTGGAACAGGTACCAAGTGTTAGTGGCTGTACACACACACACACACACACACACACACACAAGCAAACTGTCATCACACAGTGAGACAGAAAATAACAATAATCATAATAACCATAATCATCTCTCAACAACCAACTGTAAACTACCAGTTTGTGCAATTGCAACAATTGCCATTTCTGAAAACATATTTATACTGGCCCCTGGAAGCCAGAAATAAAGCAGGCATGTTAAAAGTCAGTTGAGAAGTCCCTTTTTTCCAATCACTATTTTCATCCTGCTTCTTGATCTTAAATTCCATTTAAAAGGTGGAATTGTGGGTTAAAAGATTACTGTATCTATGTTGAATACTATGAGGAAAAGTACAGTCTATATGTGTTTTTATGTGCAGATATGTTTTGAAAAAACATGCATTTTTCTCCTATGGCTCCTCCCTGTGGGGGGGGGGGACACCACAGCAGATCGACCAGCATCTGGTTAATTTGCACAAGCTTTTACGATGGACACTCTTCGTGATGCAACCCTCCCATTTTATCTGAGCTTATAGCATCCAGTTAAAAAGAACCCAGAATTTTACCAGCTATTCTTGAACAGAAGGAGTTAAAAATATTAATTTAAAGAAGCTTATTATTGAGTCCTGTCTCAGCATTAGCAAGTAACCATGGAAACTAACTCCACAGAAGTGTGCTATAGGAAAAAACAACATGGACCTAAAAACAGACTGTACCTGATGGACTAAACCCACACCCTTTTGATATGATTCTATTACTAATGCCTTTGAAAAATAACTATATGCATAATTCTGCAAAATGACAAGAAATGACTGTAATACTGGCAATGTATAAAAACATACTATTCATGGAAACCTGACTAACTAATGATAATGATAGAATTCTGGTTTCAATATTCTGTTTTTAACAATGGACACAACAGTAAATATAGACCACTATCAATTCAACTATGGTGGATTCTGGAATCAAAGAGTCAAGAAAATCCATTACAAGTTGTTTTTATTGTACTGATATAGCACCAAATGACATCATACTTGAGACAAATATTGGTTTGACATTTTAACATTTTCTTAAATGTAAAATGAAGACTTTATACTTGCAAATTTTACTATTTTATTCTGTAATATCGCTGCCTTAACCTTAAACATACAATGATACAGTAAATGTTCATTGGCTCTAAACCATTTTTAAGTGGGTACAGTTGCCACGGTTCTCCCTTGTGTCCTTGATGTCAGGCCAGTCATTTCTTCATTTGTGTACTGTTTGCCCTTGTTCTTTGTTTCCTGTTTGTCACTTTTTTTAGGTTTGTCCTTTCACAGGTGTGGTTATGTGAACTCAGTGCTCCTGGTGTTCTGATGGTTTCCTAGTTACGTTTTTGCCTTTCTTCTTTTTTTGGACTTCCTTTATTCCTTGTGTTTTTTCCTGTGTGGAGACCTCCTAGTGGATGCCCCTCTTTTGTTTGTTTATAGCTCCATTGTTTGTGTTTTTCTTCCAATTTTGCCAATAAACCTCTGCAACTGGACCTTTCAGGTGAATCGCAACCAACTTGCCGATTTAGTATGCCTGTGCCGACTAAGTGCGTACTCGCAAGTAAGGTACTTTCTCTAGAAGGTCTGCTGCTTTGATCTCATCTGCAGTACAAAAATGCTCAGGACCAAAGCTGGAGATCAGCTGGTACAGCATGTTCTAGGACATGAAACCTGACCATCGTTGTTGTGGTGCTCACACAAATGAGCACCAGGTGTGCTAATTGTAAAAATGTATGTGTTGGTCATTGATTGGTGCATTTTGATTAACTGAATAATATACTGAAGTAGGGCTGTGGCTTGGTGAAAATGAATTGTTCTTGGTTACAAACTATTAAAGGACAGGGTTTATTTGCGCTTGGGATTTCCATACAAGCTTCATGCCAATTGCTTCTAATGAATAATATGCCAAATTGATAGATTACTGTTAAAGTAATGCAGTTGTTATAATTTTTGGATAAAATAAGCATGCAAATAAATAAAATTGACCTAAAATCAGTCCCTAAATGTTGTCTGAAAATATTGTATCAGCTAAGTTTACACAATAGTACCCACTGTTTAGCGTGGCTGAATGTTCGCACTCACCCATCCCACATATATATGGTGCTCTTAAATGTATATTACACAAGGATTACACAATTATATACAGGGCACAAATTATTAATATGAGGAATATAGATGATACACAGGGTTTTTTTTTCCTATCATGACTCCTATGGGGCTCTGTAGATTTGTGATTTCAATATTGTGCGAAATAACTGTTACAATTATACTGATTATTATCGAGCAGAACTTGTGGTGTGCTATAATGGATATGTGATGTGGAAGTCAGTCCATATTAGATGTAGGATTTTCCCTTCAGTATTCTATAGGACAGCAGCTGTTTTTTTGCGTTCACTGAAATTGAGATTTTTTCAAGTCTGTAAATTGGAACTTTTTTCCCTAAGTTGGTTGCAACTGGTATCAAAGTTCTGTTCTAATACAGTGCAAAGCTGCATACTAACTCCAGGACTTTCTCCAGAAAGTACTATATTTTCTGTTTGTTGCAATTCACCCTTCATATCTTGGTATTCTTGTGTATCATGAAAACAATATTTGAGATAACCTGAATAGAAGCTAGTTGAACATGCTTGGTTCAAGCCAGGCATTTCATTATTTCTGTGCACACAAGTACAGCATTTCCCATACATTACTTGTAGAGGCCCACCACAATGTCAACATTGATTGCCACTAACAGATTTTCTATTTATTTTCCTGTTTAAACTGGGTAAAATCTTATTTCATTCTAGAGCTGTGCACATTGTGTGCATTTGTTCACCCTCTCCTTGGCCCTCTCTGTGGGGGGGGGGGGGGGGGGGGGGGGGGGGGGGGGGGGGGGGGGGGGGGGGGGGGGGGGGGGGGGGGG
>JABJVR010043638.1:2059-30905 GCA_025773905.1 Chitala chitala
CCTCACTTGGGGAACATATCACACTCTTGTCCCGAGTCCCTCACTTGGGGAACATATCACACTCTTGTCCCGAGTCCCTCACTTGGGGAACATATCACACTCTTGTCCCGAGTCCTGGGGGATTTGCATCATAGTAGTTCACACTCCTCTGCATTTGCTTGGTGTTAAGGTCCCTTTGGGTCCCTTTGGATGCTGATTTTGTGTTACTAAGTTAAACATCTCCATCCCCATGGATGTAATAGCAAAAAAAAAATTCATGAATACTCATCATAATTAGAATTCTCAATAATTGTTTATATTTCAATCTTAAACTGTGTTAACAGAATTGACATTGTATGTTTGTCCCCTTCATCAAACATTAGAAAACATCAAAAAGTAACACATTACAAATAAGAGAAACTTATTTGCCCATGACCTGTGGTCTTCCTGACTGAGACATGATGCAACTTCCTGGAAATTATTTAATTCTTTAAATGTAATATTTAGCAAGGTTTTATGAGAGTAACAGGACTGATGTAAACTTTAGGGACAAATAAATTGACAGCTGTTTTTTGTTAAAATATATATTTAACAAAAAGTTATACAGCAAGAGCACAGTTTAGACTAAGCTTTTACATGACATTCATACAGCTGATGCTCTACCCAACTTCCGCCCTCCAGGCCACTTTATGTACCGTTCTGAACATGTGATCTATATTTCAACAAGGAATAGGCCGAATTCCTCTTCCTCTTCTACATAAAAGTGATTTTTTGTCTTACATTGTCTTCTATGGAGGAGAGAAGACAGTAATACATTTTAAAACAGTGATTATAATTTATTGCATATTGTTTTCTGGGGACAGATTTTTGCTAAATTTTTTTGAAGCCGCAGATACAATAACCATTGTGTAAAGCATTCTTACATAGTGTGCTGTTTTCAGCCTACACTGATTAATGTTGTTTTCCAGGCTTGGTCTCCAACTCTCTCTCTTCATGTCAACACTGGTTCACACACGTTTTGTGACACAAACAGGAGCTGTTTTCCATGTTGCAACTTTACAAAGATAAACAGGGAGGCAGACCAGTGCTTACAGCTTCAGTCAAAAGATAAACATCACATACCGAGAAAAAGCCCTTTCATCCAATTCAGTTGGAAAAGCCAACATCTTAGCAACTAATTGGCACATGACATGCTGCTCTAGTGCCCATGTTAAACAATGCTGATGCCCAGAGGCAGCTGTCCTTGTTAGCCAATAATCTGGAAAACAATGATCAAACCACATTCAAAGCAACATCCTATTACAGTTCAGTTAATGTACAACTGTTTAAGAAACCAGCTGTACTTTTATACCAATTCCTCCATGTCTGTATCCTTTGTTTATCTGATATTTCAGTTTTGCCTGATCTAAAATAACACCATTTAATCAGGAAAAAGGGTAGCTCAATTAGCTCTTACGCTCTTCATGGCACATGAAATAAACAATGGAATACGAAATTTAAGGAGAATCTGTTTACGAGAACCATTCAGTCAACTGGTACAACTTGTGCCGAATGTGGCTGGTTTATCCTCCAGTAAAAACTTTACACGGAAGAGACATTTCTAAGCCCATTAAAGCTTTTAAAGTGTGTAAAAAGAACAGAAACAACTAGCCTTTACATATTTTACTGTCATCTCTTATTATTATATATTTGTAATTATATATTTGTGCTCTGCACTTCTAAGTGAAAGACGTTAATGTGAACAGAGGAAAATGCAAGACCGTGGCTATTTTCTACCATGAAAACGCACTTGTGTCCTGCTTATTTTTAAGCAATACAGCTGGCTGAGAGTAACAGCATGCCCTATACAGCATCTTCCTCCTGGACACTGTTACCACTGTTATACGACATCACTGACATGCAGTGACAAATACTTCTTCGATATGAAAAAAGCTGGAATCCAGATAATGATTGCTGATCTCTGTCCACACCAGGAACAGTCCTGTGTCCTTCTCTGTGCTTGAACCACAGAAAGGACTTTAACAAACATTAGTTGTGATTAAGTGGCACTCCCTGAATTCATGGTTCCTGCACGGTGGCTGTTCTTGAACACTTTTGGCCCATGACTAATACTGAATATTGCTTATTGTAAACTAAAAATAACGAGTATTCTGGCATTCACAGACCAGTGTGAGACCTCAGTACACCACTGTCCACTGCGTTCTTCCTCGAGTGTGTAAAGACAATGGGTGGTATTGTGTTAACAGTCGTAACACATATTCACTGTTCTCCATCTGAGCGAAAAATGCGGCGATTTCACCGGACAAGCGCTTATTCAATAAAAGTAGGTGAAGGCTGGTTTCACAGATGACAAAGCCTGTATGAGTTTACATAGTTGCACAACTTGGACGAAAAAGTACCTGATCGTTATCTGAATGTGAATATTTTAACTGTATTTGCAGTAGGTTGCATTTCATCCAATCCTGTGTCTTATACCGCTTATGAACTAACACCGCAAGCGTACAAGATCCTAAAAAAACCTTTTTAGTACAAGCAGCCTACACGCAGGGGTGCAGCGGCGGGGGGTGGGATGACCCTCCCATTCAGTTATATAGACTGTTAACTATATGTAACTATACAGTCATATATAGTTATACAGACGTGCCCCCCACTTTTAAGGGGGAAACTGAGTCCTGATCAGTAGACATGAAAAATTAATATAATTTTATTGAATTCAAGATTATATACAAACTCACTGTAAAGCTAATATACGGTAAGACAAGATGACAGAATCGTGCAAACTGTAATTATTAGGGGTTCATGCGGGGGCACTTTTATTTAGCGACCCGCTGTGACAGTACTGATCACACCGGACTATCGGAGCTGTGCCCGTACAGTGTAAACTAGAGGAAATCACTGACAGGCTTCTTTAAAGTCTAGATACATCGTGTTTTTTCAAAACGGATTTTAGTGATATAGTAACAGTGATGGTTATCTCTGTGAAAAGAGAACACGCAATAAGATTAATATACGAATCATGTATATTTGTACAAAAGGGTGACAAAACAAGTGGAACAACTCATGAACGTACTTTAGTACGCTTCGACTGTAAAACAAATGTTAAAATCTCATTTCATAGCCCATAAGAAGGCTTTACGTTACATGATTAAAACAACTGTTATTACACAGAAACTTACAGGCATCTTTTATTTTCTTGCAATTTAGAGCGAATCTTCTGTATAACTGTTTTCCTCTTAATCCACGGTGGCAAAGAGCAAAAAATATACAAGGTATGCAAAAGGCATGTAAACGGGAGCGTAACACCCGCTGTCGCCTACTCATAACGCATGACAGTCTCCTACAGAGCTACTTATACACACACACCAGACACGAGTCCGCCTGTCACGTGACGTGCTGTGTACTCGCACGGCCACATGGAAATTGTAGTTTTATTATTGCATTCCCATGCTGTGATTCCAACGTATTGTAACCCATGAAATTGTAATAATTATATTCACGTTGCTCAAAAATAAATACATAAAATGTCTTTAAATTTTAACTAAACGAATGATTTTTCTGTGATTAATCGTATACTTCTGATGTGTATAACGGACGTCAGATATTGCACCAACAACACAGTATTACAAAGTTTTATATTTCTATATTTGAGCATTGTTGTTTTTTGTTTAAGAAGAGTGAAACCTGCCAAACACTAGCGGCAGTGACATGAAACATGAGACCGAGATCATTAAACAGGGGACGAGTGATAACGTAAGACCCCACGTGACACGTCAACCGGCGAACAAGGGGGAAGGGAGAAGATTCATGGGCAAAGTTAAAGCACTTTCAGATATTTTTTTGTAATGTGGTCCAATGGGAACTGATGAGTACGCCTCGGTCTTTGTGATTTCATCCAATGAGGTCGATGGAGGGTTTTGTTTTTATTTCTGGCGTCCAATGAGAAAGCAGAAGTGGTAGGAGGGCGTTCCTTTGGCACGGAGCCAGCCCTACGACAGCGGAAGCTAGCTGGCTAGTGCTAGGTTTTTATATGGTGTACGGACAGGGTGCTCCTAGGTGTCAGGGTCAGTAGAAGGCCCACGTGGAGATGTTTTCGGGCTTTTGTTAG
This sequence comes from Chitala chitala, assembly GCA_025773905.1. Lineage (NCBI taxonomy): Eukaryota > Metazoa > Chordata > Actinopteri > Osteoglossiformes > Notopteridae > Chitala > Chitala chitala. The sequence goes on from JABJVR010043638.1 coordinate 6,144, forward strand.
CCGTGTAGAGAGGATGGGCTTGGGTGGGGGGATGCTTAACCACAAGTCGAGGGGACCGACACGGAGAAGGAGGCATGTTTACGTTGTCAGGCTCACTTGCACTGCCGCTGCCTTGCCTGGGCGGTGAGGGATGGGGTGCCGGCGAAGCTGGCCTGGTTTGCAGCTGTTTAACGGGAACATTTATCGTGCAACAGACCGCGGATCGGCGTGGCTGCGTGTAAATGTCACGATCTCGGTAATGAACTCCCAAAGAGCTGAGAGCAGCTAAGCGCAGGGCACTAACGTCGGTGGCAAAGCAGACAAAGTAGCCTGCTAGCCACGTTATAGTCGCTTTAAGGATTTTGAGACTTATTTATTCAGTTGCAGTTATTAAAACGCGGTTATCTTAAAGTATGTTTACAAGTAAATGACGTTTTCTCCGTATAATTCCGTAGCTCGGTGTGGTTAAAATAAGCGTGTCTTGGTGGTGTACAGGCTGGCTGTGTGTAAACGTGGTGTGTACAGTGTGTAACTGGCCCATAAGTGCTGGACAGAAAAACACACCAAAACTGTTTGCTTTTATGTTTAACATTAAATGCATTCTTAAGTTTGCTCTTGCTATTTTTCTAATATACAAAATATCCGGGGCGCTTGGAAATATTTTTATTTTATTGTCTTGATAATTATCTAGCAAGCGATGTGAATATTCACGGTGCTGGATCACCGGTAAATGGGGATCTTTTTACTGTATCATAAATTAGGTCCAGGTTTTGGGAAGTAGAGGTGAAGGAACGTTTCAATATTTGCCTTTGCGGAGGCGTGCGGGAAGGCAAACTCCGTGACAGTATTTTAAACTTTGCGTTAAAGATTGAATTTGAGATAGGGTGTAATTTGGGGGCGAGATCACGAGGATCTTGACATGGGAACGAAGTGGGGGACGCTGTTGGCCTTCTGCCTTTGGGGCTGGCTGATGGGACAGGGGGCACGGGCCATGACATCTACGGAGAAGACCAAGATCAGGTGAGCAGCTCTTTAACTGTCACAGCAGTGTGTTTTATGAATATAACCAAAATATTGAAAATTCTCCCAGTAGCATTAAAAAACTCTTATGACTTGCCCCGGAGACGGGTTTTCATTTTGAAGACATTGGTGGCATGATAGGGACAATATTCACCCATGTTGGCTAGAAGTCTGCTGTTTTCCTACAATGTGAAGCAAGAGAGCACAGCTCCCTACTGGTGATAAGTTTCCCTTCAGCCAAAATATGAGAACAGTTTAGCAATTTTAGTTTGGCGTGTAACACCGTTAGATTGCGGTGTGATGAGAGCACTGTGATTACGCACGTGCGGAGCCCTGTGCTGGACACGTACCAGACCCCCGGTGAAACCTGTTGCTGAATGTACAGAACGGTCCACTGCGTTATTGGTTTTTATGCTGTGCTGTTTTTCTTCCTTTATCTTTTTTAGTGATAGTACAATAGAAATGGCTTGTTACTAGTTTAGTACTGAATGCTGAGTTAAATGGAAAAAAAAAGATTAAAGGTAGCAGGTACTCTTCGTAGCACTGTAGCTATGGGACTGATTAACTTGGCTCCTGTGGTGTGTTGTGCACCTGCTCCTGTTTTGTCTCTATGGGCCTCCTGCTGTCCTCCTGTCCCGGACAGGCCTTTATACGTTTCCTGTCCCTTTAAGACAGTGTGAGGTTGCAGGTAGCTCTGATAGAAACTTTATAGTTAGAGAATAGTGTTTATGCAGTGCACCATGATACTCCTGGGTTTTGTCTTAACGTGCACTTGCAGGCCCAGCTGTTCTCATCTCATCCTTAACACTGACGTCAGGTGACTCCGTATTACCGCAGATACGTGGCTGCAGTTTGCTAACCTGTGCCCGCTGCATCAGCAGAGTGTCAGACAAGCAAGGACCCTGTGGGAGCCTGCACGGCACGGTCGTTGTCTTTATCGTTTCTCTAAACACTTGCCTACTGTTGTGCAGAGTGTGGGCCAGGAAAGCCTTGTTATTGTATAAGGTTGTTACATGACTGGGAAGGTCACGGGGGGCCTGATCTCTCACTGAAAATTACATCAATAGAAAAGATTCTCCATCATGAGGTGTTAGAGGTTCAACCTCTTTTTTTTGTGTGCATCGATTAAAGGTAAAGTTTGTATACCTGTGAATGAAATTATATATTTTAATATTTCTCAGTTTGTCTTTCTCACACACACACACACACACACACACACACACACACACACACACACACTCTCGCAGACTTGAATATTCATGAAGCAGTTCACAGTTCCTATTACCTATCCTGTGGGGGTGTGTGACTGTGGTTATTGAGGCTTGAGTACTTGATGACTTAGAAGGTTCCTTAAGGTGATGGGGGTTAAGTACTTAGTTGCTTAGTCAGGGTTGTAAGTTAAGCGCTTTTCTGAGGCTACAGGATGCTTTTGTGTAGTGGAATGCAGAGCCAGCAGAGGACACTGGAATTCCAGATGTGTGTGTCCGCCGCTCCTTTGTCTGCGCCCGTCACACGGCACGTTTGCCGCTCCTCCATCTGTGCCCGTCACCTGGCACACTTACCACTCCATCCTGCCAGGTGCCAGTGATGGGTCAGAGTGAGAACAGACTGCTCCTGCCATTGGCTCCACAGAGCCCCCTTTGTTCTTCAAGTTTGATATGAAGAAAAAATGTAGCATGTTGACAGATGGATGAGTGTAATTATATTAACCAAAAAGGACAAGGGACATTTAGTCCAGCTGTAATCCACCATTTTTTTCCTGAATGTGTTAGAGCAAAAAATTCCGATTGACATTCTAAGCAACTCCATATTTCTCCAAAGCCGCTTTAATGTAAGATGAGTTAAACGCTTAAATAATGCCAGTGTCTGAATGTTTAACTTCCTTGGCAGATTAATTATCTTTTCTTTTATTTTTTTAGACAGTAATGTTATTTACATTTTGTGACTTTTTACCAAACGTTCCTGAAATGCTGAATTTTATTAACCCAGTCTTCTTTTCATACAGAGACCAGATTGTAGAGATGTTTGACCACGCGTATGGCAGCTACATGGTGAGCGAACGCCTCAGTTTCAGCTCTTTTTACTGTCTGGGCTCTCTGATTGGTCGTTCCTTTGGTTGTCACTCCCCTTAACTGCAGTCAGGCCACGCCCATCTCGTTGAGCCCTTCCACTGTGCTTCACTGCTGTTACAGCGAGGTGTGAAGTGCGCTGCTGTTTGCTGCTCAGCTCTAGGCTGTGCTCAGCAGGTCATGTGACACGTATCACTTTAGGATGTATTCCAGAAGGCTCAGAAGGTCTGAGACCAGGACCTGCTATGTTATTTACAGGAAGAAAAAGTCAGCAAAGGAAAGAGGCTCTGGGGGGGTGACGGTAACATTAATCTGACTCTTGTGTTACATTCATCATGATGATACAGAACATAGGTCACTTTGCTGGCATGTGACAGGCCTCTCATAAGCCTTTGCCCCTGTGTTTTTACCCCCCCCTTCCCAGAGATACGCCTATCCCGCTGACGAGCTGATGCCCCTCAGCTGCAGGGGCCGTGTGAGGGGTCTGGAGCCTCCCCGAGGAGACATCGACGACTCCCTGGGGAAGTGAGTGACAAACACGTCTGGGGGGCGGGGGTTAAGTCACATTCACAGTGAACAGCTGCACGCCGCGCACTTACACACGATAATTTCCAGCTGTGCTGATTCACACTCATGGTTCTTTACTATTTTTTTTATTAATTGTTTTGCTTTTTTTGCTCAGATGTGCATATATATATATATATATAAAACACCTTTTGAATGAACACCCGTTTGTTGTCGTGCCTTTGTTAGAACTGTTAACTCATTTTTGACAGATGTGATGTACAGCATTAAACCAGTTGCAGGTTCACCTCGTCATTGTTCTTCTGTGATTACAGCGTGTGCTTACGGTTCCTTCCCTTGGTTCGGATCCGTTTTCACTCTGTTCTAGTTCTGCTGCCGACGAACGACGGCACAAACATACCAGTGCTGTGTGTCAGAAACGCTTTAACGTGCTGTAATTACACACCACCAGGACGTATGGTGTATAAATGAGGAAACCAAAAGGAAGCCTGTCTCTGTGTGACTAACCTTACCCCCCCCCCCTTCTCCCCAGGTTCTCCCTCACGCTTATCGACACGCTGGACACGCTCGTGGTAGGTGCCTGCTTTGCACTAGCGTGGTAACACCAGACCTTCATGCAGCGTTTTGGCTTGTAGCCAGAAAACAGCACATGTTCACTTAAAAAATTGCAGCTGCAGTGTGAAAGTGAAGAGCCCCCTGGTCAGCTTTAATACTTTGACCTGATAATGTTTTAATTTTTATTTGGATTTAAATTCATGAATATGTTTAAAGCACTTCAGAATTTGTTAGAACTATACGTATATGGAACAAGTTCAGGATTACGGTGCTCTTACAACGTCTCCAGATAGCGTCAGCATATGAAAAGTGTCAAACCAGCTTCTGTGTAACTTGCTTTAATGTTCTTGGATGTTGTTTTGTCATTTTGAAAAGGCAGTTGTCTGTCTGACATCAGTGCTGATAACAACGCTGAGCGCTCTGTACTTACAGTTTGTGTTAATCCCCGTCACGTGACCCTGTCAGGTGCTGAACAAGCTTGAAGAGTTTGAGGAAGCCGTGAAGATGACGGTGAAGGACGTCCAGCTGGACAACGATGTTGTTGTGTCCGTTTTTGAGACCAACATTCGCGTCCTGGGGTATGTTCACATGGCGTAGTCTCTCTAGTTCCAGTGAGACTTGTCCTGGCTTAATAGGCTCCTCGGAGTGCATTTGTTCATACAGTCGGATTGTAACCGTTACGTGTTCGCCCTGCTGTTCCCACAGTGGCCTGCTGGGGGCGCACGTGATGGCCGACCTCCTGCGTAGCCGAGGGGAGCAGATGCAGTGGTACAGGGATGAGCTTCTGCATATGGCCAAGGATCTTGGCTACCGCCTCCTGCCTGCTTTCAACACCACCAGCGGCTTGCCGTACCCCCGGGTATGCCCCCCCCCCCCCCCGTGTGTGAACTCACCCATATGGAAGTATAAGCAATTTGAACACCAGGTTTGTGAAAAGATGTTCTGTCTTTGTTTCTGTCGGGTGCACAAAGAGGGTCTCTTTGCAAATTGTGCAGAGTCCTTGAAGAAAAGAACAAAGCCCTTTTTATAGCATTTTGTTATCTATTAGAAACACTCTGCTTTCAGAAGCCACTTGCTGGTTACATGCAAGCAGAATATAGCACATTCCTTCTTGTATGGGGGATGGTCTTCAAGGTCCCGCTCATTTCGACAGTCCTGCTTTTCTGTGGTCTGCCCACCCCAGATCCTTTGGCCCCCTTCCTTGCATGCTGTTACACAGACACTGCAGCCACAAACCTTCCCTTTATAAATGAATTACCGGTTAACCATACATTTAGCACTTCTATGCATTCAGTACACTACAGACTAAATGCATTAAACAATTTAGCTCAGCCTCAAAAGCAACATTTAGTTTTCCTTCCACACCCGTCTGAGTTTGACAGGTAGGCAGGGCATGAGTGGTAACACCGCCTTTTCCCACCTGTCCCCAGGTAAACCTGCGACACGGTGTTGTTAACCCGCTGTCGCGCACGGGCACTGAGACGGACACCTGCACAGCATGTGCAGGGACCCTCATCCTGGAGTTTGCTGCGCTCAGCCGACTCTGTGGAGAGTCTGTGTTCGAGGTGAGCGTGGTGAAAACGTGTCCGGATCGTCACAGGAGTCATAAGTTTTCAGAAAAATCTGATGTGTCAGATTTTTTTTTTTTATGTGAATTAAAGAAACAGGACATCATTTAAGCAAAACAGAAGGATGATTTTTGACAAGGATGATTTGTGACTTAACTGGGAAAAGGATTTTGACACACACACACACACACACACACACACACACACACACACACACACACACACACACACACACAGTGATCCAGTTTGAAAAGCATTGACCATTATTCCTGAGAACACAAGTGGTAAAATTGTTAGTTTGCTGTCGTACAGAAGGTGCCAATTTTGACACTGGGCTCTATAATTTGTGCCTGATATCAGATGGGTAGATTGCAGTCTGTGTTTTGTACAAGTGTGCTGGGATTGGAAAGAGTGGTGTGCGCCGTGTGTCTGTGTGTGCGCCGTGTGGTAATTGTGTGCACAGAGGAGGGAGACTGACTTCTGGGGCTTCTCCCTGTCAGGATCATGCCAGAAAAGCCCTGGATGTTCTATGGGACAAAAGGCAGAGAGGAAGTGACCTCGTGGGCACGGTCATCAACATCCACAGTGGGGACTGGGTCCGCAGGGGTGAGCAGCAGCCCCGCTGCGTGGTCACATGACCCTCCAGTCAGACCACAACCAGATCGTGTACATTAGAAATACCAGGTGACGCTGCGCTGTGAGAAGTGAGCAGAGCTGACAGTCGCTCCCCTGTCCCTACAGACAGCGGCGTTGGGGCAGGCATCGACTCTTACTACGAGTACCTGATGAAGGCCTACATCCTGCTGGGAGACCACATGTTTCTGGAGAGGTTTAACACGGTACGCACACGGTCAGATTACCTCCGGTTAATCCAGAGGGCCATTTGTAGAAATTGGTTTGTAGTCATTGTTAATGAGATTGTAATGGTTTTTCAATAACGGCACAGACTTCAGAGCTTCTGGTTTCGACAAGGCTTTATTTAAAATAACAAGGTGGTATTGGTCTGCAGAGCAACATGTGTTCTTGGTGTCCATCTTCTTTCCCCACTTTGTCCTCCTCCTATTCCCTGCTTTCTTCCTTTTTCTTTTCTTCTTTCTTTCTTCTTCCTGATGCCTCCTCCCTCCTCCTCCAAATAAATTGTTTGCAGTTCTCTACAGTCATAACTGTTTTGATCTCAGGGTCACATACGATTGGACGGTCGCTAATCGACGTGCTCTCACGTCACTGTCTCAGTCACAGGGTCACATACGATTGGAAGGTCGCTAATCGACGTGCTCTCACGTCACCGTCTCAGTCACAGGGTCACATACGATTGGACGGTCACTAGTCAACGTTCTTTTACGCCTCTGCAGTCACAACTGTTTGAGAACCTGAAACATGATGGCCTTGGTGGCAGTTCTTGATAAAGCTGACAGAGCTCGTATGGCTTTGTACACCACGGCACAGAGGCCTACAGGGGCCTACAGGGGGCTACAGAATGGTTAGACATAAGTCAGGACTGCACTGTGGCTATACAGGTTCTCTGTACTCTTCTAGCGAAAATCACACACGTGTTCAGTGATTGTTGGCTTTATTATTGCTTTAATGACTACAGGGAAGTTAACGCAGAGGCTGCAGTGCTGTCTTTAATGATGGTTAAAGTTGGGTTTTGACTAATACTGACACCTAAAGACCGCAAATGATTGACAGATTGGTGATGTTGATGGACTGGGAAATAACTGTACAGTGACCGTGCTGACTCCCAGCCCTGTGCGTGTGTTGTGTGCATGTGTGTGTGTTGTGTGTGTCCACAGCACTACAGTGCCATCATGAAGTACATCAGCCAGCCGCCGTTGCTGCTGAGTGTGCACATGCATAACCCTACCGTGAGCGCTCGCAGCTGGATGGACTCGCTGGTCGCCTTCTTCCCTGGGCTGCAGGTCAGCGTTGCTCCGCTTCAGGGCGCGTCAAACGTAACGTTTAAGTAACATAACGTTTGCAGAGGCTGATGCCCGTGCAGGTTATCTGAACAAATCAAAGGAGATGCACAAAAAAAGGAAGCGGTTAATGGCACCACGGTGGTTGCGTAGTGTGGCGTAGCCTTGGCTCGACACTACAGAGCCATCGAACGTTGCCAGAACGTTGATGGAACATTCTGTTGTCCCCCCAGGTGCTGAGAGGTGACCTGAAGCCTGCGATTGAGACTCATGAGATGTTGTACCAGGTCACCCAGCAGCACAAGTTCCTGCCAGAGGTGACAAATCTGTTAGCAGCTCCTCGTCCACAGAATGCCTTTGAGCAAAGTTCACGCTGACAAGACGGTTCTAGGGTTCAGACTTTATTTTCATGAGCTTCATGTGGAGTCGGGTGGCATCACAGTTACTCTGGCTCTGTTTTCGTGCAAGGCTTTTACCACGGAGTTCAGAGTTCACTGGGGTCAACACCCACTACGCCCTGAGTTTGCAGAAAGCACCTACTTCCTGTATAAGGTATTGCTCTCTTATCTGAACTGAATATCTGTACAAGGGGTAGTTTAGTGAGTACCTGAGCTAACTGTAGGACAATCACATTCAACTTTTGTTACACACAACTATACATCGTACAAAGTGTAGTGAAATGCTTTTTATGACCGTCCGTGATGTTAAAATAGAATTTACATAAACCAGAGTTTACTATTGTACAGGTAGAAAAGAAAAATATAAACACAGGTAGGAAAAGTATAAATAGTATTTTTAGTATTGTTTAATAAGGTATTAGTATTAACAGGTTATTAGCAGGTTATAAATCCACGTGTAAGACCTATAAAAGATAAAGAAAAAAACTTTACTGTTCCCACCATCTATGTTTGAATAAAGTGCAGATGCGTCGTTATACTCTGGCTGTAATACATATTGTTGGACACGTTTTTATTATGTAGAATGACATTGTCTGACCTAAATGTAATAATTACCCACCTCGGTCACAGCAGTTGTAATTATGTGCATAAAATCTAAAGTGTCTAGTTGGCGTTATAAATTTACAGCGGTCACACGTTGTCACGTTGCATGTGCAGTACGGCAGTAATTGGAGTGATGCAGCCTTGTGTAACTGTGAGTGGCTTCGTTAAACAGGCACAGAATGGCGATGATCTTGTTGGGTGTAGAGAATCACTGGTGTGATAAGGACAGTGTCCCTGCTTTCCCCTCAGGCCACAGGAGACCCTTACTACCTGAAGGTGGGTCAGTCCATCGTAGAGAAGCTCAACACACATGCTCGAGTGCCTTGCGGGTTCGCTGCCGTGCAGGACGTCCGGACTGGGACGCACGAGGACAGGTACTGAGAAAGGACTTTAAGTGCCTTAGGGGAACTTCAGCATTCTGCGCAAACAAACGTGTTTTTGATTTAGGTCCTTTCATAGGGTAATGCTCTTCATGCCGTAGCACAATCTTCTTGGAATGATCTCTCAATTTTTTTATTTATTTTTTGTTGGACGTAGATAAATAAAGCCCATGAGAGATGGGTGAAGATGAATATTTTTGCCCTTGACTGTCCCAGTGTGTAGAAGCAAGATGACATTGACACGTGCTTTAAAGCACCAGATCCGTTCTGCTTCACCCAGAGGTTAAAGGGAAGGGGCTGTACTTGTGTTCCCAGAATGGACTCGTTCTTCCTGGCAGAGATGTTCAAGTATCTGTACCTGCTCTTCTCAGAGAAGAGCCAGCTGCCCTTCGACATTGACGACTACATTTTCACCACGGAGGCCCACCTTCTGCCTGTGTCCTTGTCCACCGCGCAGCCCCCTTGCCAGGACAACCACACGGTGAAGACCTCCCCTCACACCTCTGTGGTTTATGTATCTGATTCTCCAGCAGTATGAAGTCCAGCTGAGCAGCCCATTAGCAGAGGGCAGCCTGAGTGTTGGCATTGCTTCCCGTCTGTAAATGCCACAGGCTTGTGTATCTTCAGGATAATTCATTTTGTGTTCACTTTTTCATACTCCATATTAGTGTCCATTGCAGTAACTTGCCGTGTTCCTGTAGTGACCTTACATGATGCTTATTTTGGGTTGACCGTAGCTTAGCAACTTTAGAGGAAACTAGCCATTCAATAAACCTTCTGGAGCTGACCGCTTCATCTATGGGTCAGTTACAGGAGCCCCAGCTTCTGGTGGAGCAGGACTTCTTCACTCACTCCTGCCCCAGCACCCAGACCCTCTTCCCTAACAACCCCTCCTTTGCCAAGACCATCCGGGATGGCTACAAATATCTCACAGGAGTGGGTATGGCCTACCACGCCTCACCAATCAGGTGGGTTTGCATCATTGAGCCTTGTCCTGTTATTGGCTCAGTGTGCGTACGTGCCAATGTGTGTGAGTGTGGTCAATGACAGGGTTTGTGCCCTCGGGTGCCCTTGTGCCCTGATCTTGGCTCCTATATGTGTAAGCAAGCGTGATTGACGGGCTGGTATCCTAAACTGTGCAGACTCATGATAGAGAACATGGATTTATACCTTGTGATAAGAGAGGTGGTTGAAGAGAGTGTGTGTGTGAGAGAGTGAGAAACACCATGGGAGGTGGTGTCTCTATGTTGGGTGTCCTGTGTGTGCACTCTAGGGGCATTGAGCTTCCACTGCATGACAATGGCATGGAGCCTGTGGAGTTCCTCAAAAGCATGGGCATCTCCCTCGGCAAGGTGAGTGATGCCACAGGATGTCTTGGGTCCACCCTTCTGTCTGTTTATTCAGAGTAGAGTGTGGGGTTCTGGGAGCTGAGGTCTTCTTTGTCTGGTGAGTATAAACTGTCTCTTCCTCCAGCTTCAAGGGCCCCCTTTGTTTGTCTGTCTCCACCCAATCCCAGGACCCCTCGTCCTTCAGGGGCACGTACAGAGTCAAGCTGATAGCGGAAGTGAGCCGGGCCACTGAGGAAGAGGAGGAGGTGGTACCCCTTGTCGTGCAGCTCATCTCGCCGCCTTTTCTGGGCAGGACGGTGCTGACGGCTGGGCCCGCCAAGTTTGGCATGGAGCTGGCGAAGCAGGAACATGGGGTATGCTGCCCTGCCAACTCTCCGCCCGACCGGAACCACACCTGTACCAGTTTTAGCTTCCTGTACGCTAAACAAAACAAGAAGGGAAGAACAGGACAGAAATGGTTGTGTGCAGAGTGTGGTGATGCATGTTCTCCTGTGTGTAACTTGAGATCTGTGGCTAAGGGTGGTTGCTATTTCACACTCCAGGCCTAACGTTTGTCACACTATGTGCAAAATAATTACAGGAAGCAAGATCGGGTTACGAGTGGTTTTATTTTCTTCTTTTGTTGTCCTTGAGAAAATAATCTTCTGTAAAACCTCGGAGTCCGCCCCATGCCTTGTTATTTGGTGTATGGTTTCTGTACCCCGTTACAGGTGAAGGGCAGCGTTGTGAAGAGCACCCCCTACAGTGCGTGCGGCCCCATTGAGAATGCAGAGGCGCTGCGTGGTCACATCGCCGTGGCACTGCGGGGTGACTGCATGTTTGCCGCTAAGGCCCGGCGCTTACAGGAGGCGGGGGCCATTGGAGCCATATTCATTGGTGAGGGCCTGGAATCTGGGTGGCAGACTGCCCCCTCCCTCACATAAATGTGAAGGAAAGGATGCTGGCCTTGTTTGGAATGCTTCATGCCATTCGTGTAACATCTTGTATTCATGATTGACACCCACCCCCCTTTTTTTTTTTCCTTTCCATCAGACCACAGGGGCGGCAGCAGCAGTGAGGAAACTCCCCTCTTCCAGATGGTTGGAGACGGCGACTCCGTCTCGGACATCACCATACCCCTTGTCTTCCTCTTCAGCCGTGAGGGGGCCATGCTGACTGCCGCACTGGAGGAACATCACAACGTGGACGTGCTGCTGCTACCCCGAGACCGGCAGCTGGGCCAAGGTGCTGCATGCCCACCCCCCCTTCCTCTTTCTACATCCGCTCATGGTGTTTCTTCGGTTCCTGGGTGTGCATGCGTGACTCTGCCACACGGTGAACATGGTTTCTCACTGGTCGTGTAATCTGTGTCACTGTGTAGATGTAATTTAAAGCAGGTGCCTAACCATGTTCAGGTTCCAGATGGTTTTTTTTTCCTCCAGTACTCAGTATACAGTTCAGTTCTAGAAGGCAGGATTTTAGGATGTTCACCGGAATGACACGATGACACTCCGACCCAAGAGCGATGTGTTTCAAAGTCTGGTCAGAATGGCACCTGTACCTTCTCGGTCTTGTTCAGACAGGGCCAGCCAGCCACTAGGTGTGAACATCAAGATCCGCCTGACGGGGGGAGGTGATCAGCCGGAGGCCAGGGAGAACAAGGACACCACCATCCAGTTGGTGCTGGAGCCAGGGGAGGAGGAGGAGGACGATGATGAAGAGGAAGGAGGGACTCCTGTGAACCACTGCCGTGCCACACCCACCTACACAGATGAGCAGGCTGGCACTGCCTGTCCTCAACCCCTGACAGACCCCCAGAACAACCCCTGACATTGGGATTAGAGTTGTCCCCAAACGTGCTGACATGTTACCCAGCATGCTGTGCTGGGCAGAGCTTTGCCTGAGGGCCTCTCTACCTGGACTAACGTCCCAATTTGGTTCTTAAGAGAGAATCCAGAGGACATTTGTAACCTGGACTCCTGCTGCTGTGTGTTTCTGAGGATCGGCTTGTATTATTACAGTAGCTAAAACAGTGTATTAATGTATAGATTGTGAACAGACATTTATCTATGAACAGAGAGTTTGTCTTTACGTACTGAAATGTGGCAACTCGGCCTAATTCCAGTTAACTCAAGCAAAGCAGGAACGACGGTGCATTGATGGAAGACAGTTGCTCAGATTGGTGCAGGCTGGTTCCTGTAACCTGAGGGATGCAGTTGGAGGAGGATTTATTTGTTGATTAGCCAAGTTGGGATGCCAGTAGGCCTGTCGGTAGTCATGGCAGCAGCAGACCGTGTTCCAGGTAGTGGAGGAGCTGGTCAAAGATGATCTGTAAGTGGCTGATGCTGTTCACTGAAGATCTTGCATTTAGGGGCCAAATACAGTGAAGCCCGAGATTGGCTGAACTTCTCCTGTACTTGATCATCAGGGAATTTTGATGTCAAAAACTTGAATGTGGGAGGTGTGAGTAGTCTTAGTTTCTGTTATTATTACACATACTCATCAAGCACAATGCATACTTCAGACATTTTCGTGTGTGTGTGTGGGGGGGGGGCACAGATTATTGCTTTCACGATATTACAATAAAGTCAGCCACACTGCCTTTCGTCTCCGAGGTCCCCACAATCTCCCGTTGCGCTGCGTTGGTCTGGGTTTGCTTTAAGCACCTTAACATCCTGGCTGGGGGAACAGGGTGTAGCTTTGTAGTTCCCACCTGCACACAGGAGTGTGTGTGTAGTGTACATATTGGCTAACTGCTGGCTGCGATAACCTCAGCTGTGTTAGGGCTGGCGCGATTTATGGCAATTTGCCAGCAGTTGTCAGCAACTGGAACATGAAAGCCATCTTCAGTCGGGTGTCTGTCAGCTATAAACGCATGCCGTTGTACTGTTTGCTGTAAAGATTTGGTGTCGGTTGTCAATCACAGCCTGTCTAAGGGTGTGATATGTACACATCTATTGATGGAGCCCCCAGCCGTGCGCTGTTCAGATCAGTGCGTCCTCAAGTCTGCCTGAAAAAAGCCACACTTGGCTGTTGTATTCAGCTGCCTGAGAACTTCCAAGTATTTAGCTTGGGTCGGAGCTGTTGAATGGCTGTTATGTGCTTTGTACATGTAGAATCTTGTTTGGAGGGTTTACTTTATTCAGTACCTACATTTCACGAAATGACACCCCGCATATATAAATATAATATGAATATAAAATATAAATATTTAGGGTTTATTTGACACTGCTCAGAAATCAAGCCAAGGTATTATGTGTCAGCATCACTCTTTTAAGTATGTTTGTGACAAATGTTTCAAAGATTTTATTAGAAACAACTTGACAATCAATAAACTAGAATAATTAAATTCTTTAAAGTGGAGTTTGTGACGGCGTTGCGTTTACATTTTATTCATTTAGCAGACGCCTTTTTCCAAAGCGCCTTACAAACGTACTCTTTTTCATTGTATCTGTGGTTTGGAAATTTGACGGGCGCAGATTAATTCGATTACGCGTCGTAACTAGCTTTCTTGTGGGGCTCTAAGGGGGGGTGCTTTTGTCTCCTCAAAAACACATTCACACTTTCATCTCTGCGCTGAAAAACACGTCATGTACATGTCATACCTGAGGTGGGGTGGCCCCTGCCCTGTGCCTCCTGGGATGGGCTCCAGGCTTCCTGTGACCTTGAATTGGATAAGTGGTATAGAGAATGGATGGATGGATGGATGGATAGATGGATGTCATACATCGTATCTTTCCAATTATTCTGCAAAGAGCAGTAATTCACGATTATGGTTGCAAAGAACATTGCCACAAAGAACACAAAACAAAATTTTAATTTTAAACAGTACAGTTGTATGTCAAAATGCATTTGTTGTTTGGATGGTTCGTAGTTTTTATAGTTTGCGCGACTGCTGCACTTCAGGGCTGTTGTTCATCGTAAACGCGAGTACGACTCATTTTACTGATTCCCACTGCACGAACAGATGTAGTTTGTACACATTTCACAGACATGCCGCTAGATGGCGCCAGTTTCCCTTGTCGTTCATCATTGTACGGAAGGTGTTTTAAGGTTTAACTACAGACAGTAAAGCGATTTTGTTCACGCAAAGTCACGTGGTTTTCGAAATGCGTGAATGTGGCCGTGGGAGATTTTCCTTGGGTTACTCAACTTTAGTTGATAGCTTTCTCCATCATGATACACCGTTTTAAACAATTACAGTCCTGCATTGAAAACACAAGTTGTCTGATATTTTTGAACTTTCTTCTTTTTTTTTTTTTTTTACTTGACTTGGTGACGTACGAACAACAGATCATTAGCAAACATGGGGGGCATAACAATTAAGAAACAAAGAAAAGAAGTAAAATGGAAAAACTAAACGCATTAACGTACACAAAATTCTTAGTATACAGCGGATTCGGAAATGACTAAAAAATGTCAAAAATAGCCGGCCTGTAGGAGACTCAGAGTGGGCCCTTGGAGAAATGCTCTCCTTGAACAGAGGGGCCCTGTAGCAGTGTGGTTCTCTGCTGTTTCATGCATCTTCGCACGTTTTATTACTCAGTTACACTTTAGGTAGTGCCACTTCTAAAGCCTAATTTTAATGCATTTATCTATAACACATATGTTTCATTAATTGCTCAACTGACAAATTTTGCGTTTCCGTCTGATGTTTTCAAATTTTGGATCGTCTTAAAATCTTACTTGTTTTAAATGTTGAAAAACCCGTTGTCTGATATTGGACTTAAATTTTTCAGTTTTGATCGGGAAAAACACAAACACTTTTCCCAAACAGTATTAAACACATAAGTCAACTTGGCTTCATGCATCATTCGGCGCTGTGCATTTAGCGGATACTAAATAAAGAGCTCGAGGAATACCGGACAGCGCGTGAACATGAGCATCCTCTTCACAGGGACGGTAACACCAGCGTTACACTACAACTGCTGTATGGTGTGTGTTCCTTTAAAGACCACCCATGTTGCATAATTAATTCTCCATATATATCGCTGTAAAAATTACACGAATTCACATCATACTTCCAGCTAAACATTTTCTTTACCCCAGTAAAACTAATGTCCATCCACGCTCCAAACGCATGTTAACCAGACGCACGCTGCTATCCGTAACGTTACTACTACTAATAATAATAATAATAATAAACAATTAATAATTAATAATCTTTACATCCTGCTACGGTGCCTCCAGATTACTCTGGACTAAAAGGATGCAATGTCACCTGCAGAGGGAAGCCATGAGGCGTGATGACGCCGGAGCGATGCGTGAGCAGCACACCTCCTTCTTCTTCTCCTCCTCCTGCCCCCTCCTTCCCAGCACTGACTGGCACTGAGCCTCTCCGCCTCCTCTGTCCCCTCCTGCAGCTTCAGCACGGCCATCCCCACTGAGTCCCACTACGAAACGCCGTAGATCAGCGCCTCCGTACGCAGCTAGCGCTGCCTGTGCATGTCGGAGCTGGGTGCCCCCGTACTCCTTCCGTTTGTCGGTCGCTACTTTTGGCTTTCCGCGCGTTTTCCCGGGGAGCGGGGATGAGGGCATGACCAGCCCCCACCCCCGGCACCAGCATCTGTACCCGTGAGGATCCCTTTCCAGGATGCCGTCGCCGCGTCCCCGGGCCGCGCTGCTGCGTGCCCTTCTCCTGTCCGCGATGCTGCTCGTCTCCAGCGCTGCTGTGCCAGGTGAGATGTTCACGCATCTGCGGCGCTTTCCTGCCCGTTTTCTCCTCTTGTGATGTTTGCATTTGCCGTAATGTCACGGTCTGTTCGTTTTGTATTCAATTAAAGACAACGCGCAGAATGTCGTTTCTGTTGTACGCGCTGTTCAGTACATGCACCAGCCCTATCTTACTAAGCACACACTTGCTTGACGTTAGTCCAACAACGGCACAACTTTAATATTAACAGGAATAATGTAAATGGTGATGATGTTTGTGCGTTTACCGAGTGACACGAGTGTGCTGAAGTGTTGCACCCTAACAGCTGTTGCTTTCCATGGGCTCAACCATAAGTCACTAATCCGACGTGCGTCGCCAACATGGTAATGCTGTCATGTTTTGGTGCTGTTCATCTGTTACTCGTGCAAGACCTCAACGATTTCTGACAAGTTTAACCTTGTAGTCGATTTGATGTTTATGTTTGAAGCTGAATATGAACAGGGAAGTTTCCGAAAATGCATGTGCACCCAGTGGACGGGACGGGACGGGGGCTGACACGGGCTGGCAGAGGATGCGGCGTGGTGCTGCTTGTAGATACAAGGGCCGAAATAATGACATCAGAAATAGGATCTATTATTTTTTACGCTTCTTATGTTGAGGTCGGACAGAGAACTGTGATCAGATAGGGCTTTGAGGTCCATGTGAACTTAGACGAATAGAAAAGATGACTTCACGGTGCGGTTGTACGAAATAAGCAACCCGTAAATTGACTTTTACTCACTCTTTACCGTGGTAAAACAGCACTAGATCCTTTTCATTTTTATGTTGAAGTTGATTGTCAGCACTGCCACTCTTAGGTTTAAAGTTTCAGTTGCTTCCTTGAGATAATAACATTCGCTTTTGTATTTGTTTACCTATCATTGATGACAGAAAGGTTGAATCACCACATATAATGTTACACCAGCAAAAATTATTCGTATCCTTATTAGAAACCAATTTTCCAGGGTTTAATAATTAAAATGGCATCTTTATTTCACACATTTGATCTTTCATGGATGCTCTGTTGTTTAGTAATTTGGTTTGTTGTCATCTCCCACCTGTGGGCTGTCTGCACAGGTCGCTCAGGCCTGCGGGCCGCCTACGCCTCCCTGATCTCGGAGCTGCCGGTTGTTAATCCCCTGAGCAGTGAGCACCGATGACAAATGGTTAGAGAGAGCGCCCGATGACGTCGATGCCGGTTCGGGCGATGGCTGCAGGGGTGGGCACTGTGGAAAGGAGCCAAGGGCACTGCGGTGGGGGGAGGATTGGCCTGTGGCGATTAGTGTCTGAGGGAGAGATTATCCCATCTGATCTGACCGACATCACCCAGGTCTCGTGGAAGGCCTGTTATGTGCAGAGCTGCTGTCTTGCTAGTCTGAAGTCAGAATTCAGGACCATACACACACACACACACACACCATTGCTCAGATCAGTGCCTCCTCTAGTCTGTGTGATCAGGGTGAGCTCTCACACAAACCACCTCAGCATCACCCTGGATGCCAGCACACAGAGCAGACATGTGGATGTCATGTACGTTTTGTCACATCTGATGGGCTGTTGCTTTGCAGAAAGCTCAATGAAACATGCTAATTATGCTGCAGAGGTGTTTGTCTTCATATGGCACACAGTTAGGAGACACACGAGAAGGGCAGTGTAAGCTCACCTGTTCACCTGAACTCTGTCTTTAGAGAAGTCTCACACAAACATGAGTAGAATGCAGACTTCGCACACAGCATAGCAACCGCAATGAGCAAATGAATGAGCTTTGTGTGTGTGCATGCGTGCGTGTGTGGGTGGGGAGGTGGCTGGAGGCAGGTCCATACCAGCTTGTGACGGCCTTGGAGCGGTTTCGGGTGAGGTGTGAGAACCATGCCATGCACAGCAGTTGCAGGTGCACTGATGACTAGGGATGTAATGGCGCCCTCTGCTCACGATACAGTTCCATTCTGGGGTCACCATTTGATTTCACGATATCAAAAGCAAAATATGAATGAAAGACTTTATTTCTGAGACGGAAAACAGAAACGATGCCAAAGTATGATTGTTTACAAGCGGTGGCTGAATTTATTTTTTTTTTTTTGTTGTTGTTGTTTTGGTCCTGGAAGTCCTGTAAGTAGTGTGTGCGTAAGTTCTGAAACTTTTCCATAAAAGTGTCTTTTTTTTTTTTTTTTTTTTGTATATCACATTAAAAATATTGTAGCGACCACCACGTGTGGCAGCCCTTGGTCTGTTACAATATCAAATATGTTAAAAATTTAATAGACCAAAGAAACTAATTATAAAAATAAGGACTAAACAGTTTTACTGTATGTAGAAAGTAAGGTGTCCGCACACAGCCCAGGTAAATCGCACACTACAAAACACGAAACAAATTGTATTAAGATTTGTTTTTTTACTGGCCCTGCTGAACAAGTGGCTGGTGGATAATGAGGGCAAAGGTGAAATTAAAAAAAGAATAAAACATTCGAGAATGTGACAGTTTACAGTTCAGATTTGTTGCAGTTTGCCCTGGTAATGTTTATATTAAACTCTCACATAAGTATGCAGTGAGCTACCATCATCTTCACGGTCCCATCTCCACTCACTTTGCATTGTGGGAACACCTCAACCCCCCCTCCCCCCCAAAAAAAAAAACTTTCCACTTGTTTACTTAAGGTGACCATATAGCTCTCTAATCAACCCAGGAGAGTGGAACAAAAGTTCACCAGTAGCCCCCCCATCCCGTCGCTGAAGTTGATTTCTCTTTCAGGGACGTGGCATTATTTGTACAAAGCCTGAGCTGACCTGTGTAATCTCACTGTGAGTGTGACACAGGTCTAAGACGTTAAATTCATCCTGTGAACGTTTTAATGCGTTTGGGCAGCCGCACTGCACTGTACCCCCCTGAATCCGCACAGTAAATCGGCATGAAAATTGTACAGTAGCAGACAGAGCTAAAGAAATGACCAAAGGCAGGACACATCCCCTCCACCACCTGTTTGCACAGCTGCTATCTGTAAGACACTACAGAGCCCCGAAGACCCGCACTTCCACACTTAGAAACAGCTTTTATCCCCATGGCCATCAGGAAACAGAACTAGCACCCCCTGAGTCCCCACCCCCCACTGGCACTACAACACTCTTAACTCTAGTGCAATTACATGTTATTGTGCAACATCTGCATGCGCGCCTTAATTTGTTTTTACAACATTTAGTGTGTGCGTGTGCGCGCGTGTGTGTGTGTGTGTGTGTGTGTGTGTGTGTGTGTGTGTGTGTGTGTGTGTAAGGTCAAGTAGAGTGAATGATGTACGGTTTTTTCATTTTAATGATACAACTAAATTTTGCTGTCTATGTGAACATGTAATGACAATAAAGGCATTCTAATCTATTCTAAAATGGAAGCTATTTAGTGTAATGGAGGGAAATCTGCTCGGATCTTTGATTCAGTGATGAAGACGTTGATTATTCTCAGTCGGAGCTGGGAAAAGTTTGTGGTGTTCAGACAGGTAGAAATGCAGGAACAGGTTCAGTGTGGTCATGGAGACAGTATCCAAAGACTGCTACATTAAGTAAAATTTAGGATTTTTTTTGCTGTATGTTTGTGAGGTCTTTCAGAATCACAGCACATTTTTCCTGTTGCTGCCTTGTTTGCTGTCGTTCTTCCTCTGTGTCACCTTCAGAGTTCTTTTCCAGCCTTGTCAGCAGTTTGTGTTGTCATAAGAGAAGTTTCACCGAGTGCCTAAACCTGATGTCTGTTTGCTCATGGAGGGTTCAGTGCCACGTTTGACGGGCCGTCCGCCCGCGTCCGTAGGAGAAGCGCTCGACTTGCACGCACTCTTTGAACAGAACGTTTGTCTCGCGCTCGCCCGTTCTTCGGACGAAACGTCCGTTTTGTGCGTGTGATGCTGGTATGGGGAGGGTGCCCATTGTTGTTGCAGAGAGAGGGTGTCAGAAGCAGAGAAGCCTGCACCATTTTTGAGATCCATGCGGAGGGAGGTCTGGAGAGTCTGTCTAGCTCCTATCTGGGCGTCTTCCACAAAGACACAGTGGAAACTCTCAGGATGGAAAGTGGACCGTTCACACTTTTTCGCACCCATTCACACAGAAGCACCTGTGTTTTGTGGCTGTCACAGGTACTTAACATTTTGTTAGCAGTGTTGAGGCCTGTGCCAGTGGTGGATGGGGACAGGTGAAGTATAAGCAGCGTTAAACACAGGCAGGGCTGGGATCCACATACAAGGCATTGAGTTTGCTTTCTCCAAGAGAATTCCTCCATGACTGTCCTGCATGTACCACACAGTGACCTTCACCCTAGTTAGGAGAACTGTTCCTTCCTAGGACTGCGTCACGTTTCAGTTTTTTTTTTTTTTTTTTCCTTCGCATTTCACAGAGAAATGTAGCTCTGGTATGACCAGACTACAGCCATTATGACACTAGTTGTGATTGGGACAGCCCACCTTTATCTCTTCAGCACACTAAACTTTGTCCAAAAGAGCTCAGTCTTTTTATGGGGGTTTTTTTTTTTTTTTGAGAAATCCAGTGATTAAGGAAGAAGTCTGGCTCTGCAAAGCATTGGGCGCCACGGTCTTCTGTCTGACCACGGTCTCGTTTTATCGTGTTATGCAAGTGAAAGAGTTTAAGGCTTAAGGCGTAAGGACTTTGCTTTAAAGGTGTGAAAACACAATCCCTTTCTGAGCACTTGGAGACACACACTTTCAGTGCCAAGTCTGCCTTTATTATGCTGCTAGTTACCAGCATAGATTAGTGCGACACACTCAGAAGACATGTCCGTATAGATTAGTACAACACACTCAGAATACATGTCCGTTGATGTGAGCTCTCATAGTTGGAGTCAGAAGTCTTTGAGTTTGCTGTGACGAAAATCCACAAGAGTCGGTTTTGGGAGTGGGAAACTTGGGGTCCTCAACCCACACGACATTACCATACAAGAGGATCGGCTCGTTTATGTAAAGGCCCAAGTCCGCTCCCCCCACAGTTTTTGTCTTTGTAGTGACTATTGATCTCTAGAATGTAGTACGTGCTCTGGGTTTGTGGAACATGCAGTCATGCAGTTTGTGTTGGTTATGGTGTTTGTCTCCAGGTCGATGTAAGAACTTCCTCACACGGTGCTGTGTTGACCCTTATTATGGATGGGGGTTAGGGGTGGTGAGGAGGACACCTGTTTGCTACAGGATAATTACCCTAAAGATTTTGCGTCACATCTTGAAGGTTTTGTTCGGGTTTCTGTAAGTCGTGTGTAACTTTGAGCTTTCCGGTGAAATCTCTGAGTACATGAGTACATCCGTACAATTACAAACCACGGACGGAATAACTGGGTCAAGTACTGTGGTTCTGAAGGACCGCCCTCCTCACCTGTGCTCAGGTGCCTCAAAGGATCCCCCACCCAGGGAGCACAAAGGGGGAATTGCAAAGGACCACACCCCCCGCTCTCCTTCACACCCAGGGATCACAAAGACTCTCAATTCTGAGGGGCCACGAAGGACCTTAGTCCCTGCCCTCATATCCCTCCACTGAGTTTTTGTTCAGTAAAGAACACTACCTGAGCCATCTAAGCAGGTAAAGTCATGTGCTCTGATAGAGCGGAGAGCCTGCAGAGGAAGCCATATGACGTGCGTGTGTGGGACAGTCCAATCTGCTGACGGCGTGGGATTGAGAGGCGGAGGGAGAAGGTCGGGCCTCGGTTAATGCTGACATGGAGGCCTGAGGTGTGTCTGGCTCCTGACCAGGCTACAGTCACCCTTTTTGCTGCTCCATGATGGCTCACTGCTCCCCCCCTCTACCACACACACACACACACACACACACACACACACACACACACACACAAACAATGTCACTGCTGCTCTGGCACTTTGCATTGCATGGGTGGGTGTTTCATAAGAGATTTTAATGGAGCACAGAGGAATTGCCGTTAGGCGCTGTTGATAAGGGAAGTGTACACATGGCATTACACTGGGGCTGAGGGTCGTTTATATAGGCAGAAACGCCAGGCTTTCAGTGCCTTGGATCAGGTACGTCAAAGCGGTTTTTTGTGGAGTATTTACAGGCGATAAATAAAGTGATGTATCACAGAGATGTATGTGGACTGGACAGCATGGCGTCTGATCCCAGATCAGCTGTGTGTGTCAGGGTTAATGTGTAACGTGCTATCAGAAACCGGTTCTGTGTGAACACCCATTGCACTGTTTGAACAGGTGGAGCGCAAACACGCAATGTCTCCCCTTCCGTAAAGCATTCCTGACCGGTTTACTGGCACTGATGGGGTTTGACGGGCTTCTGGTGCTGTAAATATCTTCATAAATGCACAGGAGTGGGAGGTGAACGGGGGTGTTGGGCCTTGGTCCCGATGACATAAGGACCACTGAGAGTGACATGCATATTTTATGGGGCATTTAGTACTTGGTTTGATTTCAGCCACTGTAGTTATACTACATAGTTTTGTGCTTTCAACTGAAGTGACTTGTGGAGCTGCTGTATAGCTTAATTTACATTTTCACTGAAAAATTGAAAGTTTAAGAGTACAACAGCAGTGCCTTTTTTTGTGTGTGAACCCTTTAAATTGTGATCACAGTCCTGGCTCCTTATGTTCTCCACTGTGAAGTTGCCCTCTGGCTGGCATCTTCATTGGGGTGTTTTTGAGCTGAGTGCTTTACCAAGCCTTGTCCTTTTAGGCTGTGTGCATTGCCATGGAAACGCCTGAGTCACAGGCCCATCAAGTCGTCATTCCGCCATTAACGTACCAACAGGGAATGATTGGGTCTTTGGTTTTCCCTTCTGCTCAGGTGGCCATACTGAATCTTCATTAAGATGAACACAATGTGGGTGGGGGAGGAGGGCAACATATGTCAGTAGGGACCAGCCCATGGTGGAATAAGGACTGGATGTGCCTTGGGTCAACTCTGCCATCCTGCCTGGGAGAGCAGACTTCCTGTCTACCAGCAAACAGGAAGTAAACACAATGAAGTCAGATTCCATCTGTCCCCTAACAGCTTCCTCATTTTTTTTTTTTTTTTTTTTTTACTTTCTCAAAGGCCCAATTCGTGTTGTCTACACCCAGAAATAAAAGCTGACTTCTTTCCAGCAGCCCAGTGACCAGAGAACTGGGGGGGGGGTGTTAGGTGATTGAGCTGTGAGGGAAAAGAGGTCATTGCATTTTATAGCTTAATTTAGTTCTGATAAAATAGCTTTATTGGTTTTGCTTCAGTTTTTACTTCATTCAAATTTTTGTGACCAACTTGGAAGAACTGAACTTGTAAAATGGTCTAAAGTAAATTCTGCCAAACTGGTCTTTCCAGGGTTATGTAAGTACACACCATCATGTCTGTACCCAGCATCCCGTGGGCTGTCCTGCTGTCAAGCGTGATTCTGCATGTAAAAATGGAACTGCAGAATGGTGTTACCAGGGGCAGCAGAACTCTGTACTACTCACTGTACTGACAGCAGACCAGCTTACACACGCCTCATAAGGAAAGTGTGACGCATCCTTACTGGTGTGTGCTGGTTCTGACCACCACACGGCGATGACGTGCTGTTGATCGGCTCTTCTCTGAGGGTCCAGTGTCCCTTAGGGGTTTTTCAGTAGAGAGAAGACCGGTCGCTGTCAGACCCCCTGCTGTCCCAACACAAAGATCTTTAAACTACAACCCCAAAACCTGTCTCAGCCTGTTGTGTTTGAGTTCATGGAAAAAAAAAAAAAAACAGACCCCCTGTTGTGGAAATAAGGCCAGTTAATCATTTAGCTTTGAATCTGTTTGAAGGCTGAAGCATGGATGTTGATCTGCAGACCCAGTGTACGTGTATAGCTGAGGTGAATCTAGAATGCCGGCTCCCTCCCCATCACCTGACAGCAGAGGAGAGTGTTTCAAAGTGACGGGTTTGCCTGTCCAGACCAGTGCAGGCTGGAGACGCAGGGAAAAGGCCTTTCACCTGTGCTCGAACTTTAGGAAAAGATTTTTCATCTGCAGCCGGTCAGCTTGCGATATTCTGCCGTGGATGCGGCCCCCGTCAGACCCCTTAGCGGCCGTTCAAAGGGAGATGAAGTCGTGAAAAATGGGTTCTGTTTGTTGCTCATTATGCTATAAGGGTGGTTGCTAGGCAGCAGTTCAGAATAGAGACAATCAATTTTTGAAGAGATTTTTTGTCTGCGTTTTATTGCTATATGTTTTAGGTATAATGGTGAAAGGTGGTAGCCAATTCCATTATCATGGACATCAAAGAAACGTGACTGTAGTCAGTAATAATAATGATGAATTTTTGTCGGCCCAGCCTGTAAGCGATGTGCCCCATAATGCAATAGAATAACCTGTATTTGGATCTCAGGTAAAACACAGTATATAAACAGATTAATTAGACCACAGTCAGCATCTGTTAATGGTAAGTGGTCCTCCTCTGTCTCACGCTCAGATTTGATCTGCATTGCTTCTGTGTGTAGGGCTTCACCTGTCATCGCAGCATCACGTCACATGGCAGGGGAGGGACGTGCCACGTGAAAGGAGGGGGGGAAAAAAAAACGCGGGGGGTTTGGTTGGATAATCTTGCAGTCACCACGACGACCAGCTGTTGCTGTTTTGCTTTGATGACTAACTGTTCATCAGGCATTGATGAAAGGGAACAGGTTTTTACTTAAAGCTTGTGTACGACCCCGCCGCGCGGGGGGGCGCCGGCGGCGGCGGGGTTGGGGTGGGGGGGGGGGTTGTGGGGGGGGGCGGGGGGGGGGGGGCAGCGGGGCC
>JABJVR010043679.1:0-30893 GCA_025773905.1 Chitala chitala
ATGTGCTCTGGGATGGGCTCCAGGTTTCCCCGTGACCCTCACCAGGAATAAGCGGTTAAGATAATGGATGGATGGATCTATATAAACTGAAGCTCGTGAAAGGAACATCGATCTCAAAGATTTTCTTTTTACAGTTAGGATTTTGAGTTCATCTGCCATCAAGTATTTAGCTTTATAAATACAATTATACTTTTAAACTTTTTGCAAATGTCGAATTCCCCAGCCCAAAGTGGATGGGGTATTTTACAGCAATCCAGTCAAAAATGAGTTTATTTAACGTGTGCGGTTTTTCATGAGATACTTTAAGTATTCTTCAGTGCAAATTTACCCATGAAAAAATATCCAAAGTGTGTTTATCAAATAAGAACTGACAAAACAAGAGGTAATGTACTCTACTTTGAAATATACATGAAGAGAAACGCCCACATCCTGTCTTCATTCATACGCGATACAAAATAAAACGTGCGCTTTGTCCTTCGCGGTGCTCCGTAACCGGTTCGCAGTTCCTGCGAATGAGGACAGGAAGGCCTGCTAAAAATATTTTTGGAGGGCTTCGGATTTTTTTTTTTTTTTAAGTAATACGCACGTTTAATTTTAATATTAGGTGGCTAAAATGGCGTATCAGCTGTACAGAAATACAACGCTGGGCAACAGTCTACAAGAAAGCCTAGATGAGCTTATTCAGGTAATAATACCTTACTTAGCGTAAGTAGCCTTGTAGTTGTGCGTTAAAGGGGGGACACTGGTGACAAAACATTAAGGCTTAAACTAGCAGACAAACGCTATTACAAAACACACATTTTTGAAGGTCGATATGTAAAAGTAGTAAATATTTATGTCAGTGGCATAATTGTATATTATCATGTCACGTCCCTTCCAGTATCGTATATTTTGAGGCTGTGATTTTTTTTTTAACTAAATGGATTATGGCCAGGTAACCTGGCGTCCTTTCAAACTGCTGTATGTTCGTGTAAGTACGTTTTCTCAACGTTAGATAAATTAATTTCCCCCTGCGCTATTTGCACGTCATGTACATAAACGAGTTTGTCAGAATATAGAGGGCTTATGTATGGAAACCCATTTATCTCAGTATATTTACATGGGTAAGTTTTTATGTATTGAATTCCGTCCACGTTTTCACACCTTAAACCGCAACGTTGCATTTTAAGACACGCTTTGAAATAATTCACTTTGGTTATAAAGTGAGGTTTGTTTTTAACGATGTATTCCTTCGCATATACAGAGTCTACGTCTTACTAATGTGACCAAAAAATGCCAGCAGTTGATTGTGATGACATTAAATATTGGGGTATTGCATTTATTTAACATTTTACACCTGGCTGTTTATGGATATTGCATTCTCACATAAGTAACGTTAACAAAGAGAACTGTGTGTCCCTGTGATGTTGGTCTAAACTGATCAAGTGTGGTGTTGCAGACCCAACAAATTACTCCCCAGCTGGCGCTCCAGGTCCTCCTCCAGTTTGATAAAGCCATTAACACAGCGCTGGCCAACCGGGTGCGAAACCGGGTCAACTTTCGGGTGAGTACGGTGCCCTATGCTGGGACACTTACAGTGTGGGCCCCCAGCTCTTATGCGTTTCCCTTTTGTTAGGACTAAATATTCTGAATTTATTCCAATTGTTCAAATTCTTTATCTCACAAAGGCTGTCCTTCTCCAGTCCTGTATTTGTATGTTAACACTAGACCTAAAACTTTACTTGGTGGTGGTTCGCCAGTAGTCCACAAGGGGGCAGATGTGCTCTATTAAATTAATCATCGTATCTGGGAGTTTTAAGCATGGTGAAAATGTTTTGCGTTTATATTTGCGGAATTAACAAAATATGAATTATGATTGAGTATTAGTAAATGTAACATGATATACACACAGTTTTCAAAAAAATGTAAATGCTTTTTTTTTTAGGGTTCGCTCAACACCTACAGGTTCTGTGACAATGTTTGGACATTTGTGCTAAATGATGTGGAGTTCAGAGAAGTTACTGACCTGGTCAAGGTCGACAAAGTAAAGATCGTTGCTTGTGATGGCAAAAGTAAGTGACTGTTTAAATAAAAATGTCTTTGGTATAAAGCTGTAAATCATATACTGAATATGTAGCACAGACCAGCTGCTATCCTCTTTGCAGAAAGATGTTATTTTTTGATTACATATAATTGATTTATATGCTACAGGGATCATTGTAACCAGTACAAATGTTGCAGAAACTGGCAAAATGTTTGACCCAGACAAGATGTTTTTAGCCAGCTGCCTCTGTCAACATTTTTTTCAAGATGACGTAAAATGCATTATACCCCCTTTTTTTGTAGATACTGGTTCCAGTGCTGCTGAATAGGTACTCAGGAGCTGAGGGGCGTGTAACTGTTACCAATGAAGAGAGAACCAGGCTCGTCAAGATAAACCAGCCAATTGGATTGTATATATTTATAATTTATTACTGTGATTTCTGTATATAAGCCAATCAGTGAGGGCCACTGATGGGTCAGTTGAAACCCTGATAAATGGCAGAACTTTTAAATGTTTCATAGCCTGCCTACTTTCAGTTAGTTAATGTCTTTAATTTTTCAGTGTGTTTTTATTTAAATTTGTTTTTTTTTTTATGATAAAACTAAATAAAATGCCAATATGGAACTGTATTGTTAAGCTTTTCTTCTGTAAAGCACATGTGGTGATAGCCAAACTATCCCCAGTTGGGTAGAAACAACGTCTTGTTTCAGATGACCGTGTGTCAGTGTGTTAAGTAGTTGTCATTTTAGCTTTACACAGCCTGATGTCATTATAAATATTTGAAGAACATTTTGAATATTTACAGTTGCTGTATGACATTGAAAACTAGGAACCTCCCTTTAAATGTACTCAGTTCACCAACAATTTTCAGGGCAAACTTTGTACAATGTTTATAAAGAGTCAGGGAGGAGTTTTAGTACTGCCTTCAAATTTCATGTTTGAATTTAATTCTGGTTTACTTGCTTTAACCTGGAACCTGTATGCACAGATGACACACCTTTGAAAATGCCACAGCTCTCTAGTACTAATAACGTTCACACCTTTCTTTGACATTTAAAAGGAAACTAGCCACTAGCTCAAACTGTGTGCAGGAGATGGCCTCCTGCATATTTCAGCAAGGCAGATGAGGCCTTGGTTGGGGCACTGAGTAGTGAATTTACAGGTGTGTTTAACACATGTGCAGGGAAGGGTTCTCCTGGGGCCACCCCCTGCTTGCTACACCAGATGTAATGTGCAGTTTTTCAGTGCCAGCTGCTAACCTCCCCAGGGGGCTTCCGTGTTTGTCCCTGGGCGGGCATCACGTTGTCACAAACTGGCACAAGCAAGAAAAATACTGTTGCTGATGCTGAACCCTTTCAATAATTCAACACCTGAGGGTTGAGAATATAACCATTACCACAATTTCTGTCATGATGTAGATGCTACACAGTCTTTTTGTGCATGGTTGTTCATCTTGTGTTAGAAAGTATGTGCTAATTGTGCTGCAAAAATTAAGTAGTTAAGTGCTAGTAATTTTCCATTTTTAGATTGCATGGTTTTTTTTTTTTTTGCTACACAACAATCAATTTTAAAGTTACTGAAAAAAAGCATCCTTTGTCATGCCTGCACAAACCTAGTTCTCAAACGTGATAATTGTCTTATTATAAAAATTCTATGTTTAATCTTTTGAACCATATAGACAAAAACTATTGCATGTTATATAAGATGAATCTGGCTGTAAATTACCAGTCCAGTTAGATTTGCAAAAATATTTCCTGGTACAGAGCCACCTGACTGAATATTAAGGAGAGAGGAATGTTTCAGGTTTGGTGAGTTGGATCAAGCCTCTGATGTAACTAAAGACTTGGGCCAGTACAGCTGTGAAGGCCATTCATTTCATTGTGTTTTTTGCTCTGAAACTGAAGAGCCAGCCTTGTCTTTCTCCACACATCCCCCCCTACCCCCCGGAAGTCTGATTGTGTAATTGTGACCCAGACTCTTCTGTAGTGGAGAATGCACTTCATTGGAGTAAAAACCACAATATTTACCAAACATCTCCATCTACTGTATACAAATGTCTAGATACAAGGGCACTTAGGTAATCTCAAACTGAAATTATGGAGAACGGCTTATAAAAATTGTGCATTTAATAAAAATTAAACTTTATTGGTTTAATGGATTTTCCTCAGACTGAATAGTGCAGTGTACAAACTCAGATTCAAAGACTTGTTTCTTTTCTTCAAGTTGCTTCCTGCAGGACCCCTTTGTATTAGGATCAACGATGTCTCCCTCCAGAAGATCCATCTTATAACATGTTTTGGTTCCCATGTGTACAGCAACTGTCACATGTCATTCTGGGATATTACATTTACATTTTATTCATTTAGCAGACGCCTTTGTCTGAAGAGACTTAAAAGGATAATAGTACACGTCACAAACGAGGTCAAACAGTATTAGAGAATCTACTAATAGTAAGTGCTGTTCCATCATCAAAGTGCACCTGATTAAGTCTGGCAATTGTCACACGTCATTCAAGTAAAGCATAAGCAACTGAAACTGAATATTGGATATTCATTAATTAGGGACAGGAACCCTCTTCTTACTCAAATCTGTTAACTAAAACAGTCATTTATCTTTTCCAGGTAACATTTCATCTAAATAGGAGGATTGATAGTGTGAGGGCTCCAAATAATGAAATATATCCATTTGTGTTTTGTAAATTTGATTGCTGTGTCTGCACATCATAAGATAAGACTGGCTGGAGAAGGAAATTGTGTTCATAAGATTACAAGGAACCCGGTGTGGTCACCACTCATAGCGAAGATTTTCTTCAAATTGTCGTTTATTAAAACAGACAGAGCAGTCTTCGGTGCAGCTATCAGTGGGTTATTTGGTTTTTTAATACTGCTTTACATCATCAGTATGAACACAAGATGTATGCTGAAACATTTTACTACATTATGTTCTGAAAAGTGAAAGTTTTTGTGCAGTTTAGTAAGCACAAAGCCGTTCATCACCCTGGTCCACAATTAGTTTACTGCAAAGAGATTAAGTGGCAAATATGACTCATTTTCTCATATTATTACCTATGTTGCACTTTTTTGCATTTGTGCATCCAGATTGCTGTTTTGTTCTTTACTTCATGAGCAAGTTCACCCGAGGCACCTCCCGGCCTCTGGGTCAATAGCTGTCTTGACGCGTGAGTGTTTACGAGGCGCTGTGCAGAATGGAGAGCCGCTGTTCTCTCCTCTCTGCCAAAGAGAGGTGTGAATCCACAGGAGACGGCACAGCCGGATTCTGCAGGCTCCTCCACCCCCGGGGAGGTTTTTCTCAGCCCCAGTAAGACTTTGTGCCCGGTTGGTATAAGCTGACAGATTTATGGACATGCCATTGAAGCAGCTGGACTGAGCGAGAAAGATCAGAGCAGTCCGGTAGTCAGGTAGGTAAATAGGTGGGGGAGACATAAACAAATTTCTGGGCTGTTGCCTTCTACAAAAATAATATTTTTATAAGTCAGTTTCTTGGTCCTGTAATGTCAGAACTGTGTGCTCCTAGGCGTTTCTGTATGTGTTCAGTTTCAGTCTGGCATTTCACAGGTACCTAGGCACCCTTTCTCCACAGTCTCAACTGAGTGAAAAGCATTCCACTTTTTACAAACAACTTCCATCAAGACTCTTACAGAAGAAATAGAATGTAAGGATGTAGTTCCTCTGAGTTAAGCAGAAGGACTGTCTGGCAGACTCTGTTGTGAAGAGAGCTGTTGTACCTGACACAGATATTGGCATGTGTGTAGTTCACAGTTTCACACGCTGCAGACTTCTGCCAGGGTCATGCTCTGAATTACACTGATCTCAACAGTTCTCCTGAAGCAAGAATCTAATTTATATTGATCTTTATTTATCACACTCCTGATTATACAATTAACACTCAGATTGAGTATAGTAATGCATTTTGCGGTTTTGTGAACCTATACAACTGAACTGGGAAATCGGGACTTCATACCGACAACAATCCATAGGGTTGTGAAAGGTGTTTGTGGTCATGAGTCCTTTCTAACAACCAATAAATATGGGGTCCCTGACCAATTCTGACTCAGGCTGAAGAAGATACTTGGATGAGTAGTGAAACGTTCTTATCAAGAAGAAAGAAGTCCAGCTGACATGATTCAACTTCCAGACAGTTTCACCTGGATGACTGAGAATCTTCATCGACTTTCCAACATTGTTTATGTAGTGTCATTATCTATAAAGTGTCTGTACATTTTTCCAGTGCTGTGAACTATACAAAAAAAGCCCTAACAATACTTCAGTTTTATATCATAAAGGTACTTGTACATAGAATTTTATTAAATTTCAAAAGCTTACTTTTAAGCATTGCAACTGTGTCTCTCTAAGACCCAGTGAAAAGATGACAAAGTAGAAAGGACAATTCTATTTAGCACGTCCTGGGTGTAATGACACAGGGCTAGTGGCAGTGGTCCACTCTTATGTCAACCAATTTTAAACAATGCAGCGCTGCTTTGACTCATATCAGAAAGTCAGGAATGATTCATTCTATCCTTCTGCTGGTATTCACATTCTCACAGAACTTGATCGTAATTTCTCTTATATCATCAGATGTCATAAATGAACTTTAACAATGTTAATCAATCACTCAATTACATCAAAGCAATCAAGGCATTGCTTTTTCAATTACAGCACTGCGTCTTTAATTTGGCATGGTCTACAATCTATAGATAATGTTCCACTGTTTGAAAACAATTTTTTAAATACATGAAGCATGGCTTCATAAAATACCATATTATTTAGCTGTCTTGAACCCATTTCTGCTGCGCTTGTTGAGCCTTTTGAAAACAGGCAATGTTGATTTTGGGACAGGAAAAAAAATGTTTTTTGTAGCCCCTGCATGTTTCTGTGTGTTCTAGTTAATACTACTACTACTACTACTACTAATAATAATAATAATAATAATAAATATTATTATTATTGTTGTTGTTATTGTTGATGTTGCTGCTGTTGCCCACGGGCCCTTGGAATTTCACGGCCCCCGGATGCACACCAAACTCCCCCTGATTGTCAAGCTGCCTTTGGCGGAAGGGAAAATGTTACTGATTTTCGCAGAATACGCTAAAGAGTGTTTCTACAATATAATACGAGTATAAATCTGCATTTCGAAATTCAGACATTACGTCATTCTATTACGTGGTTTCTACGTGTTAAAAGATTTGATAAAGCATGTCTTATATAAATAAATGCTCGGCCAGAGGAAACTCTTTGTCAACCTCGAGCAGAAACAGAAGTGCGAGGAACATCATAATCACAGGCTTCTGCGCTTCTGGACGCGTTACAGTTTTTTCCTTGGTGGACTGCGTGGGTGGTGAAAAGATTCGCTCATGTCAGTCAGCCGGCCGATCGCGGCTTCGCTTACCGACGTTTTTTTCCCCGAATCCTTAATGTGCCTTAAGAAGAATGAGGCACATGTGCACATCGACACTGTTTTGCAGCGAATTACTTGAAATGCAATTTTAAAAAAGCATTTAACTTGACTTGGGAATTGTTCATTCGTGACAACAGAGCTCTTTACAGAACTCTAGGCCCTGGAGTTGTCTGAATCAAGGACAAATGCACTGATATGCGTAACTATGTTTCTTGGGTATATTTACTTTGGACTTCCATGTGTTGACCTGGACCATGGCACCCAAAGATATGTCTTCTGACTTCTCAGTGATACCAATCATTCTGCGCTGTGGTGGTATACATCAGCTCAACACCTACAGGTTATCAGATCTAAGGCTTGTGTACTCAAATTCGTCATCGTTTTTACAGTAACACATGGTAAGGCTAATAATAATAAACTTTTTCCTTTTGGGTAGTGTTATTCATTAAACATGCAAACAGAGTTTCAGCACATACAAAGCTCCATTACAGACCTAGTGCTTTAAATAATTTTAGTAGCATAGTTTACATTTTTAATGTTTTTTTTACCTCTTCAATTTCATTACATTCAGTCATACCTGAAGTAAAACCACAGTCAGGTATTACGTTTACAAGTATACATAGTTTAAACTACAAACTTAAGCCAATAAAATGATAGTCCTACAAACTTGCTTTCACTAGTAACCAAAAGATCCAGCGCAACAGTTCAGCCGACCATCATCACACCTTAGTCCGTCAGTTTAGCTCTACAAAAAGGAATCCGGCGCCATCATCTGGCCGACCATTAACGTGCAGCTTTGCAGAATGAAGAGCAGCACCTCTCCTACGCCATTTCTCCCCCCCCACTTTTCCTGGGAAGAGAATCCCACCTCTTGGATTTAATTGACGGTAAATCGGTCGAACTGACGAGTTCGGTTTTTTCAGAGCCGCGACGACAGGTGAGGAGATCTCCAATGGAACACCAGAGGAGGGAGGATGCTGTTTGATCCGTGACGTCATGATGTAGAAGCGATACGGGGAGGAGTGACTTTGTGCTTCTGGCGCAGCGGAGAATGACAAGCGGATGAGAGAGGCAGGGGCAGGCAGAATAGAAGGCTTGTTTATTATAGAGGAAAAGCGGCATTCATAAAGGAACCGAAGGAAATTGAAGAAACAATGGGAAGTAATGATTGAACACACGACGGTAAGACCGATTTAGCGCATTATAATGGAGCATCCACGTAAATATGACATATTTAATACAGTCAGCCGTACAGTCACTGCAGATAGAGCAGGTGCACCTGGTATTGTAGACTCGGTACGTGCTCGTGGTTAAGTTGCATCTTCATAGGCTTGGCGTTCATGATAAAGTATGTAAAGAGCCGGTCAGCACCGTATCGCGATAGACGAGTGCAATTAATTGTATTTTATAAAATGTCACGGTAGTTTGGCGCAGGGAGATAGTAATCTAAGTATAAAAGAATACAGTTGCAAAGAATTATTGTGTATGTAGGCATTGCAACGGTGATAAGATTTAACAATGTACTGCAACATCACAATTTCTCGGATCGCCGGATTTTTGTGTTCTGAACATTTCTAAACATTTGCTCACGTTGCACTGTTTTGGTTTTGCGGCAAAGCCGAAGCGATTTGCTGTACATTGTAACACTTGACGTCGCGGGTTAAGATGCACTGTTTCAAGAATATGCGTTGAAGTACCGAAACCAGTATGTACCCGGCGTAGTTTCCTGTTTATTCAACCTGATATTATAACATAAACGTGACTTGTATGCGATATTGCACCGACCTAAAAGAAGATTATCTTCATAATTATTTGTATATTTTTCAGGTTAGCCTATTCTGGAAATAACTTGTTAAATTCTTTGAACTTTAATCTGTATCTCCGCGTTCTGGTCTATTGTTTATCCTTAGTCGAATACAAAAGAAGTATTTATAAAGTCTTTCATAGGGAATATTTTTATAATTTACCTTTAAGTTTTACGTAAATCACACGTTTGCTCTCAATAATACGCCGATTGACTGTTCGGCATTTCCTCATTTAGTTTTGTTGTGATGGAAAATAGAATAAATCGACAAATTAGGGCGGCATTGTGTGGTTTCTTGTAATTTATTACTGTTATTATTTTTTTGGTTAAAATATTTTGACTTAATTCGGATTTACATAGACTTTTGACTGTGGTCTACACTGTACATTCTGTATAACACGAGGTTGATTGTCAACATTAGGGAGATTTTTAATATAGAGTTACACAATTTTTGTATAATTATGTTATTTTTTTTGTTATACTTGTGTTAATCCTTGCTAAATTAGCTGTAAATGAGGTCTGAGCTGTTTTAACCTTTGGTGGTACAGTAAGGAGTTGAAACACGTCTTTAAGAGAGATTTAAGAGATTTTTAAATCTGCTCATAATTATTTGTTTTATAATTATTTATAATATTTATTTTATATTATAGTTATATGAACACTTGTAGATCATTAAGAGATTGTTTTCTGTAGTCAGAATTCTGTTATGAACGTTGAATGTCTGTATGTTTCCATTTGTTGTGCTGTTTGAAATACATTATATTAATACAGGAGTTATTGAATTAAACGATTCTTGTGATATGGTGAGATGGTAGCATTTGTTTTCCATTTTGCACCGTATTTACTGGAGACGTTGAGCTTATATTAGTAAATTTTCATTGTAAGGAATTTCTTTGCATTTAATTCTTGGTGAATAAATTTAATATTTTTGGTAGGTCACACTTTGACAGAAACATGTGATACAGAGGGACCAGACGGTTGGGCAACATAAATATTTCTATTTTTTTGTGGCATCGTACAGTGGCATCCTGTAACGTTGAAGTGTGTCTTCAGCCATATCAAACTCTCTCCTATGTATTTGCCTCTGTGCTTTGACCTGTAGGTAACATAAAGGTTTTTACTCCAGTTTTTAAAAATAACATTTAAGGTTTCCTCATTCCCCTTACCTCATGTTTTTCCTCAGCTATGTCGCCATAGTGACATGGCAGCAACAAGATTTTCCGTCCTTCCATCTCACAGGTTTGTTTGTGAAGGTGCTGCTCTCAGCCTTAGCACTTGTAAACGTGAATCTGGGGTGACTGCTTCCAGACTGCTAATTGCTAATTGTCTCTAGCAAAGCAGCTATATTCTTGGGTTGCGTTTGCTTCTTCTGTTCTGTCAGCACGCGATTATTTCGCCTTGATGACTGATGCATATCTCAGCATAGTGGTAGGAGGGAAAACCACAGCAGTAGTGGTGAACGGGGAAATGTAGGAAAATTGGAAGTAAGTGCTGCTCCCTTGTGTTCCCCCCACCCCCCCATCATTGTGACACATGACACAAGAGGCCTGCGCTATTCTGCTTTGCTTTAAGGCATGAGAGAGCATACACATTAAAGATACGGTCACGTAACCTAAAGGATGCTAGTTCAAGTCCCAAGAGAAAAAGGAAGGACCCTCTGACGGGCTTTTTTGTAACACCCTTTGATGAGACATTTGAACAAAATAGTTCTCAAAAAATCCCCTTTATACGCTGCTGGTAAACAATGTAAGCTGCTTAGGGTAAGAGTGGAACGAGTGAAAATGTTTAAGCAGCTGCCGTGCAGCTCTAGATATGGGCTATGACCTGGACAAATCATGTGACCAGTCTAGTAGGAGCAACAGTAAGAACACTGCTGTAAGCGTGTCATGTGCTGGTAAGGCTAAAGTTTTGTCTCACGGTTTTAATTTGACTACAGGTGATATGCCAAATGTGTCCTGTGTCTCTCAGGGCATTCTGTACTCTTCTAATATTACTGCATGTCAGAATAAGTGTAATGTATTATTTCCCTAATATAAGGTGAATAAGATGCACTTAATGTGTAGTATACATGTTAAGTACTCTCCTAGAAGGACAGAGCTTCTGCAGGCACATTATAACCCTCTTAACCCTACCTTCACAATAAAATGTAGACCTTACTGGAAGCTGGGCCTTACTGGAATTCTGAACCATCAGCAAAGGCCCCTAGACTGCTTCTCCTTCAGATCGAGTAGGAAAATAATAGAAACTGTTAACTATTGCACAAGGGAGGTTATAAATATAACACTTATAAAGATGTCAGGTAGCTGCACTTATCAGCTGGTATGTCTTGGAGGTTGTTTCTCTGGGAAGCTACCCTTGAAGTGATGTGTGGAAGGGTCAGAAATATCTGAAGACCTGTGACCACATTTATTCAGGTATACTGACACATCACGTCGTGAATGGGACTGAAAAGATTTCCCTAGTTTCTTTGATAGTAATTATTAAATATTTAAAACTGTATTAAATGATATACACTGACATTAACTGTACATTGAGCTTGAGCTAGGAAAAAAAATGTGACAAAAAAACTAAGATGCACGATTTTATAGTGCCTTTCTAAAGTCTTCTTTTTTCCCTAAGCTTCACTTTTGAGCTCTGTTGAACTGTAATGAATTCGACATCTGGGCATTGTAAAAAAATTTATATATATATCGGCAGAGGCAATCAGAACAATAAGGTCTTGGCAACTAAGTGAAGACACTCAGTGATAGAGCCACTTGGGTCCTGTGGATGTGGGCACCCAAGGACACTATTTGGCATCTCTCAATTTTGTCCTTGTTGTTGTTGGATCTTCCCAAACCGCCTGCCACAATGTCCACAAAGTTGTTATTGTTTTAATCTAAGAGGGCTGTCTTGGCCCTGGTTCAGTCAGTGCTGAATCACGGGAGGGGATCTACAGCTACAGTCCTGGAAAAGCCGGTTTTTCATACTGTCTCCCTTTCTGAATAAACAGCACAGGCAAGAGCTGTTAATGTTGGGCTGAAGTACCCCATGTAAATCACACAGAATGGGGCTTATGAGTGTGCTCAGGCAGCAAATGGCGGGAAACTTCAAGGTAGCGAGGGAGTGCGTGCAAGCCGTGATGCTGTGTTGTATGGACAGTTAACTTTGAGAGCGTCCTGTATCCAGGATAGCACTGTTTTGAGTGCCATGAGCTTGTGTTGTCACTAGGTGGCTAAGAGCAACATTTCCCCTTCCTTACCTTTCTTCATGTTTTTCTGCCAGATATTTGTCCTTTTGGTAATTTATGTACATGGAGGTGGCCCTAGGACAGGGTGTTGGTTTGTGTCAAATTGAGGCCACGTGACATGTTGTATATATGCTGTCCAAAAGACTATCTGTACCTTCCCTCCAATGTGCCATTACCAAGATGCTTCAGTTTGTTCTGCCATTCGCAGAAATTTGTTAGCAAGGCAGCAGCGTTGAACATGGTAATTGAGGCCACTATACAATTCAGAGGGAGATGCAGGGAGCAGCTGTTTCTAGGCGGTGTGTATCACACACAACATGCTAATGTGTGTCACTTGACAAATTATGGCAAGTGTACTCATTCACACATTTCTTTTAGATTTGTTGTGGACCACAAGTAACACATGATTTCTGTGCAGCTACATGCCATAAGGGCACATTGCACATTTGCCCTAAAGCTGTCGAAAGGCTTCCCTGCACAGACAGGCTTCAGCTCAGTTGTCTTTAGATATTTCTTATACTATTTATTCATGGATTCATATTATAATTACATTGAAATTATGCAGCAGATGATTTTGAAAGTGGTAACTTCACTTGGGAAAAGACATTTTCCCCAACCTGACACTTTTGAGAATGTTTTAACTCAATTACACTATATGAAAATTTTTAATATAATTTAGGCCTACTTTAAAATCGAAGTACATTTTAGTAGTACTTTTAAGTGATTTTATATATATGTATATATATTGCAATGTAGCTTTTAGTAATAAGTTTTGCTCACTTTCAACAATTTTTATGTTTTTTTTATCATTGTGTTATATATCCTACATCCCGATGTATGTGCTATACTTGTCCATGTACTACTTTATCTAAAATTATGCATGAGAGCCCTGAAGTATGATTTTTGGGTAATTTTGTAGGGATTTGCACATCTTTTTATTGATATATTTTCTTTTGGGCAGCACGGTAACTCATAGGTATGTTACTAAAGAGCTCAATAACCACAAAAGCTTTGACTATGAAATGGCTCTTTAATAAAGCTCTTTGCACTGATCAGTAAAATCCCAATTTTGACTTCATTTTGTACGATGAGATGGATCAGGTCAAGTGGTGTGTGGCAATCAGTGCTCATTTTGTCTTGGAGGCAGTAGATCCATCACAAGTGGTTTGTGTTTCTGTGAAATCTCCACAGGTGGAGAACAAGTGTCAAACCGGCGCACTGCTCAGACCAGCATCAGGGCCAGACACACACACTGAGAAACGTAGCTTACTCAAATTAACTTTTCTTCCTTTTATTTAGACAATACAAAAGTCCTTGATTAAAACCCATAATAATAAAAAAGCAATAATTGTGAGAAATGCGAGTACTTAATGTTTTTTATTTCCGAGCTCTTTTTGCTGATTGAAAGCTAGTATCATTTTTTTGAAGGAGCTTGTAGTATTGGACTATTAAAACTTTTGTATTTTAATATATTGAAATTTTCACCTGCTTCCTGTTTTATATAACTGGTTAAATTTGGTTTTGACTCTCTTTACCATTTAGTATGGTCTGGGTAGAGTACTGTTTTCAGTGGTATCATTGTCTTCAAGTTGACTTTTAGTGTACTTTTAGTGCATCTTGTAATCATGTCTGTACGTGTCATCTGGATGGTCAGACCACAAATGTGAGTTGCTGGGATGTTCGTGAGAGAAAGAGTTAGTGCATCACTTGAGACACACTAAAAGATCTCAGGTTTAAAGAGCAAAATGTTATTAATGTGCTGCTGTCCAGCAGTGGTCACCAGGACAGATCACATCTCACTGGTCGCTGTGTGAGAATGGTTTTGCAGCCCACTTTTCCATCCTCAAGAAGCAAGACGTAGTGTGACTGGTGGGGATGTTTGGACGGCCGTGTTTCGGTGATGTGCCGACTGGTGGGGATGTTTGGACGGCCGTGTTTCGGTGATGTGCCGACTGGTGGGGATGTTTGGACGGCCGTGTTCCGGCGATGTGCCGACTGGTGGGGATGTTTGGACGGCCGTGTTCCGGCGATGTGCCGACTGGTGGGGATGTTCGGATGTTGTGTCTTATTATTTATACACAATGCATATATTCAGGTAATGCTACGGGTGCCCGTGCTGAAGCATGAGAGGCTGACTTTACTGGACTCTAGAGCTCTGAGCTATAGCTGGATTACTGTAACTGGGTGAAGAGCCTGTCTACTGCTGCTCATCAGTCTTTGCATGAGTTTTATTTATGAATGTAGGACAACACAAATACATTACATTTAGACCATTATCATAAAAATGATATTAATAATAATAATAATACATTTTTTTTCTAAAGGGCACCTTTCCAGCGCTCAAGGTTGCCAGATGTACTGTATATTGGAAAACAGAAAAACCCAGCTTTCACTCCACAGATATAATGACATCTATAATGACAGATATAGATGAAAATAAATACGGTGATGAGAGTGCTGGGAATTGTATGGAACCCCTAGCCATTATTTGTCCACCCATTATAAAACATAAAAATAAAAATGACCTTATCTATTCAAATAGGCATGCAAATAACGTGTAGCGCACTGGTACATGAAGGGCAGCACATGATATTATTTAAACTCATTGTAGTTTGGATCAGCTGATTGATTTAGGCCATTGAAATGAAGTTAAGTAAAATGCAGATAGTGATGTTTATCAAAAATGTTACAAAAATACAGTAGTACGTAGGTGAGTTTTTTTCTCCTGTTGTTTTTCTTTATTTTGGGTGTGTTTGTAGTTCATTTGTACTGCAGGGCTGCTTCCTTGTGCCTTAAGCTGTATGTATGTGAGTAGACAGGCTCCTCTGGATGGGCGTGGCCTCCCTTCATCACTGACCCCTCCCCCCTCACTGTTCCTCACTCTGCTCAGGCTGCTCCTCCTAATTGTGTTTGCCAGCATGGCCTGCCTCCTGCTGTGGTCTGGGAACAGGCCTGCCAGAGGGGGGTGGGAGTGGGTGGGGTCTCCTTCATGTGACTCACTGTTGGGCTTTTCTCTAACACTTTTTAAAATGTTGTGCGTGGAGGAAATGTTGCTGGTGGTGAGGTTGTTAATCAATAGTCCAGTACAAGCAGGGTTCATTTCAAAAGCCCGGCCATTGACAGCATGCTACCCATTATTCAGCTTGTAAACAAGCTATCATTTTTTATTACTTAATGCAGGAGTCAAACAAAATGGCACTTTTAGTAGAACAGGGTGAAAAATAACCAAATACAGGCTGCTTTCACATTTAGGGTGCGATGACGGTCACATTTTTTTTTTACTGTAGCAGTTTTCTTAAATAACTGCATGTGTTCTGATATTTAAAATTTTAGTGTTGCTCTTGACTGTATGATGTACTCCTGGATTAACGTTTGTAAAACCCGTCTTCAATGCTGACGTTTTACATTTGGATTAATAGCCATATAAATACAATACATAAAATACAACTGATGACTTCATATGTTCATATATCTGAGCCTGGTCATAGATGACCATAAGGAAGCTTACAAAATGTAATGATTCGATGAGTATAGTGAAGCCTACGTAAAGGAAGAAGATAATGACAAGTTCCAAGGGCGGCCCCGAACAGGGCACACTGGCGGGCCAGAGCACAGTGTGACACGCCACAGCCCTTATCCTGCGCAAATACGGTGCAATCAGCGCTGAGTAATCTGAAAGCTCTACTCGGATAATTGGACCTCTGGATAAAAATGGATTTAAGGATCAGGACAGAAAGAGACAATAAGTAATAGCCTGTCCTAACTGTGATCTTGGAGCAGCGCGGCCACGCTAAAATCGCAGCCAAAAGAGTGATCCTGTATACAGTTTTAATTAAAACGTCGAAGCTACGACACGTTTCGTAGCGAAGACCCCATCGCGGAGTTATTGAATGGGCGCGCGACGCATTCGGATGCACGCGCACAGATGTCAGTCACAACTGCGGACGCTGCTGATCTCAGTTAAATGGCGCGGTGAGAATGCGCAAAAGGGCTCTCCAGAGGAATGAAGGTTTAGGCAGGCGACTATGCTGCTAATTTCAGAGCGTCGTTTTATACATGTTTATGCACTCTTGGCATAATTTAGATCGTGGGGCAAATGACATTTGTGTGCACCACTGCTCCGTTTAAAAGATAACTTTTTTTCTTAGTTTGTCTCAACAAACAGAAGCAGGCCATAACCATTCCATTTGCTGTTACTAACATTAATGTTTATATGTCCGTTCTCAGTTAATATACTATATACCGGGCTGCCAGTCTGTGTGGCACTTCTGATCCAGTTTAATAAGACAATGCTGTACGGGATGACAAGCCATAAAAGGATATGCTGTACGTGTAAAAATGTAGCGCCTGCTCTTTGCCATTGCACATCAAAGGGAAGAGGGAGTGCAGGGTCTGTTTCACAGCCCAGCACAGAGTTCCAGCTGTGGAGCTCCAAATTAAGAGTTTTTCTGCATTAACCCCCTCTTCACTATCCTTTTGTCCTGTCAGAACACTGTAAAACACAGCGGTGCTGCTACAAGGCTGTGCTGTTTCTCAGTGTCCAAATACTCTTGTGTTTGTTTTTTGAAAAGTAGGCTGCAAGCACAATGTTTGACCTCTGGCTACAGTGTCTAGAGTGTATGGAGTCTTGGGATTAGGAATGATCACAGAACTGCTGCAGATAATAACACCACTTCTGTATTTATTATTAGACAAACCAGTGTGACTTATTTTTATTATTGTTTTATTATAGTGATTTATTATTTATTTTTTACACAGAAGCAGCACAGGTATGGCATGGTGTGCATGTCACAGTGAACGTGAAAAAGATCCTCCTTTCTTTGGAGCTGCCTTAAAGCCATCGAAGCGTTGTGCTGGTAGCTGCCAGTGCTTTGTGAAAGGGCAAGTCCACATGCCCCACGCTAAGCAATGGCAATCCATTTGCTTAACTCCAAGCCTGTTGTGAGCATTGGAGGCTCCAGGCCATCAAGATTTAAATTGTTACTGTATGAAATTTACTGTTGTAATTTACAAATGTTTGTACAGTTTGAGTCATTCTTTTTTTTCTCGATTCTGGCCCTTATAAAGTAGCGCACTGGAGGCGGTGGCCTGCACAGCTAGAGGTTTTCCGCTGTAAATTGTTATTCTAGCCTGATTTACGGGTACACTCCTTCCTTAGAGAGGCGGTCACTGGCAACTCCAATCCATCATCCAAGTCACACAATCTCTGCATTAGAAAAAGTACCGTGTACCAGTCCAGACTGCATCTGCGAGTTACATCATCAGTGATAACAGGATCTGGAGGAGTGCAGGGAGCCACCAGTTTATATAGCTGCAGGCCCTGATCACTGGACACGCACAGCCACACTAGTGATGACTTAGAAAAGCCTCTAAGGTTAAAAGGTGAAGTGTTGGACAGTGAACTAATCTGAACACCAGGTGTGCCATCCTTCTTCTTGGGAAGGCTCCTCAGGAGCACTAAGCTTGCATTTACTCCAACGAGTCTTTAATGCCACCTGCGACATGTTGTTTTTCTGCAGCTTGCCTTTCTTCTTGCGGAGAAAAGATAAGGTTGGGTGGTTTTGTCCGAGCAGATTTTCCACACATGGAAAGACTGTGCTGCAAAATGTCCATAAAGCAATACATTAATTAACGGTTTTGTTCTCCCCTTGAACATTCTAGTGTCACAGCTTTCTACAGACACTTTGTACTTCCTTTTTTATACGTTCTGTTGTTGTTGTTGTTGTTATTTGTTCGAGCTGCAGAGACAGCGCCCTGATAATATTGTGTAGTAGGGCATACATACCTTTGAAATTTGCTTTAGTCTTGATGAATCACTGTGTACAATCTAAAAAACAAACAGCTGTTGGTGAGGGCAGCTGTTTGCCTCGTTACAGACCTTGGCAATATGCTTAGAAGAGCACCACACATGGCTGCTGAAACAATACCATCTGACAGAACCATGGTGCATCTCCACATTGGAATGGACCGCGTTTCAACTCTTAATTGCACGTAATGACATTTTCTCCAATTTAGTGTGACCGTGCCTGTCTCATTTTAAAGCCTGCATATTATTTCCTTAGCTGGCGCTTGATTTACATGAGCTGTTTTGCCGTCTGGAGAGCATTTGTCCTGTAAACGTAAGCACTGGCTGGAATGGTGAGCTTTTGGGATGCAGTACATTTTCTTTCTGTTGTAGCTCAGCTCTTCATCTGAAAGGGCTATTTCTCTCATGCATGTAGAGGACCATAAACTCTTTAAATTTCATAAAAGAGTCAAGGCTAATGCACTTTGTATAAACATTTTTACATTGTTCAAAAATATCTCTGAGTCATCTGTGACAACAAATCAGCTACAATTAGAGCAAACAAAATATTCTTGTTACAGTATTTATTTGATGTGTTCGTAAGTTTGTTTATTTTTGCAAATGCAGTGCAAATTTAGCAACAAATGCTAACCAAAAAAGTACTGCTATTAACAGCTTATTCGGCTGTAGTTCTAATATTAAACCATGAGCTGTCAAATTTGAGTCTGTCTGTGAGAAGAGGAAAGTGTTTGTAGATATATTAGGAACTCTTGTGTCATAAGTGGGGGGGGCTTAATATAATGAGCAACCTCTAGAGGGGCAGGTACAGACTGTTGGTGTTACTGACCTGTAAACACCTGCCCTTTTGTGATTATAGTAATGTGGCAGGACTATAATGGTTGACTACGTCTTGCAGTTCATCCTGAGCCTTTTGTAGACGTGAATCCCAGACCTGAACTTTGAACACAAGTCTGTCTGTGAGCAACAGCGTCCAGGAAACATAATGTTACTCGTGTACCTAGGATGGCTGAAACAGGATGGACAGACACCTGCTGAATCAGGCCTACTAGTCTGTGTAGTAAGACAAGAGGCAAGACCAGCACCAGCTCAGACAGGAGAAAACCAAGAAGTTAACATTATTAAACTGGTCTTTACACACCAAAATGGACATAATTGCCTTGGAAATAATAATAATCGTTATTATTCAAATATAGTGTTTATTTAAAGTATATTGGAAAAATTGAGAACATTTAGCTGAAGGATGATTGCAAGAGTGCAAGATTTATACAC
The DNA here is from genome assembly GCA_025773905.1 of Chitala chitala. NCBI lineage: Eukaryota > Metazoa > Chordata > Actinopteri > Osteoglossiformes > Notopteridae > Chitala > Chitala chitala. Next base: position 19,547 of record JABJVR010043679.1, read on the forward strand.
TACATTTTTAGCAGCTGCCATGGTTTGATTTTGTGATTATTCATGTTTTGATGCTACGCACTATAGCGCAAATAATTATATAACGTGATGTGCCTCCCATTTGTTCTTTTGTGTGACAGTGTAGTAGGTAACGTAAGAAAATGCACTGAAGTGTAGGCATTTCATAGTACTCTGTGAAAAGAGTAGGACAAAATTAAGAATGTATTGAATTTTATAACATGCCCGCTGAACTGCATTAATCAGACAGATGGTTGTTGTGCCACCTACGTGTTATTCCTGCGTTGCCTTGAGAATCTGATTATAAAGCTCCATGTTACCCATGTACTTATAGCAGTGCTGGAGGTTTCATACTTGTGTTAAAGCTGATGTTGAGATCTATGTAATTTTCACCGGAGTACAAATAATGCTCAGATGTCTATGTTTATCAAATGCTGTATTGTTTTATTATTATTACAATAGTAATAATAACAAACTACATTTAACCTTTAAAGCATAAATTACCAAGTGACACTGTAGTTAAGATATTTTTAGACATCCAAAGTAGGATTGATCTATTTAGCTTTTTTGTAGACTTAAATTGATATTGTTCCACATTCAACTTTTTAATTTTCAGTTTTTACTTTACAGTATTTGATTAAGATATATACAGTACATATAAAGCACTACAGTTGTTGAAGGAAATAAGGGTTTACGTATGTATTTGAATGGAATGGCCTGTGTTGTTATAGGACAAAACTACTCTTGTCCCTTTAGAACTTTCCAAAACTTTGGATAAATGGATCCTTATCTTAACAGCCTCTTATATTTTCAGTGACTTAGCATTGTTGAAAGGTCAGGGGTCTATTCCTTTGTTGGGTCAGTGGCTTTTGTTCAGTCGAACCTTCAGCTATGAAGGGTGCTCGTACGGTCTCTAGGGGAGCCGCTTGCTAGTAAGTAGGACAGGAATGAGACTCCCTCTGTGCTGCTGTGTGCCTACACTCCTGTTGTGTTGGAGGGGAAGCCCATCTTTGGCTGAGAAGATGTAAAGAGAAGGTGACTGTAACTGTGTCGGTTAGTTACGTGCTCGCTTCCTAATAAAGCCGTCATGTTGCTTGCAGCCCTATATATCCGTTGCTGTTTCTGCCCCAGTCGATAAGGAAGGAAGGCTGTTCTGCACGTGCCCACATCTTGTGGTGTTGCTCAGAACAGTTTCATGTCAGGTGGAGAAACGTGCAGCTGGCGGCAGCAGGAGTGTGCCAAGCCGACCCAGTTCCTGTGGCTGACGTGACTGCATTGCGGGGACACTGTTTTGAGTTCCCTTCTGCCGACCCTCAGACGGATATGTCTTTAAAGACCGGCGACTGGCGCCTGGGGCAAGTCTCCGCCTGTACTGCAATGGAGACGTGGAGCTATGGCTGTCAGATGGCTTCAGCATCAATCAGAGAGACTGCCGGCTGGAGGAGAATTGGCCAGTTTCCTCCAGTGTCACTCCAGTTCTCTCGTTAAAACGTGGAGAACGCTGAAAGGTGTTGCCGCACTTTCGGCGAGCAAAGGGAAGATAAAGAAGGGCCACTTCTCTCTTCGCATGGAAGCATTCTCATTATGGCAGTTAATTCTAATTTAGCTTGGCTTTAATCTCTGCAGATTCCCTGCCGCCAAATCCGGTAGCCTTGTAAAAGTCGCGAATAAGCTCCCAACACAAGTATCTTCCAGTCTTCTGAGACGCTTCGTTATCTGGTTCATTTTATCAATAATTTAGCTGTGTGTTTTTATTAGCTTGGAAGCTATTTATATTAAATGGTATACTACTGAGGATGGATTGTATAGTAGAAATAGAAATTATGAGTGTCACTGAAACAGTTGCGTAACTAAAGTTGACCGAGTTTTAATTGCTTCCGTTGGTAATTCAGGCTACCAGAGTTTAGTCGATTAAATTTTAAGAATATTAAAAGATAAAATGCGCCTTCCCGTTTTGTGTAATTGAATCGAATGTAATGTGTGTAGTCACCTGACCGGATGCATGCGCAACTGTTCCTGTGATATAAAACCATAGTGAACGAACGGATCGTTCAGGAGCTGAAAGCGTCCTGTCCGTTCTCCTTCCTGCCCTGTACCTCAACACCACCCCCCACCCCCCTCCTGAGCACAAGCAGTCCATTGTAACTCAGGAAGGAGAGATTGGGACCAACTGATTGATTCTCCCACTGAATGCAAATGTGTATTTCCGCCCAGCCTTAAAATTCAGACATTGAGTCTAAAGTGCTCCAGCAAGCTTGCATGCACTTGTGAAACATTATGCCCATTAACTAATTCCTTTGTTGCTGTAGCGTGACATCAGCACTGATTTGTAGTAGTACAAAAAGCTGTAATATAAGCATTCATGGAGGGACATTGTACAGGTGCGTCAGTTTGGACAGGTGCTCATTCCTATTACTGTAATATCATCCATGTCAACACTGTTACAAAACAATAATTTCCTAATTGGGGTGTGATTGCAGCACAGCTGAGGAATTCACCTCACCGTACATGTACATGCTAAATTTCCAGGCGCTGCTTAGTGGGGTGTTTGGCTGTTCTCTGTACCGAAGCAGTCCTTCCTGGGGCAAGAATGGAGACTTACATTTTGTGGCCTCAAAAAACAAAGCGGATTACAGAGGTGTTGCTGAGTAAGAGGTCCGCCGTGTGTTGTGTGTTGAATTCACGCGCGTGGTGAGTCAGTGACCGAAGGAGGTTGTGCAGCCTTAGTCCCTGGGGTTATAGCCCGCACAGCATCAGAGGAAGAGTCAGGATGTGGGCTCATTAATGTAAGTAACCAAAATTGTTTAATATTTACTTTAAAAACGTACCAAATTTGCAGGACGTAGACTATAGCAAACTAGGTAAAAGAGCATGTCAGTTTTTCTGTTTTTAAATGAAAAGCAAATAAGTTACATGTATATCTAACAATAAGTCATCTATAATTTGGTTAATAGTTTAATAAGATGTAGTATATAGAATCATATTTTTCTCAGCATTAGCTAAGAGAATCTAACATAACTGTTCTCTGTAATACTCTCTCACTTGCTGAGCGTCTTAAGGCCAATGACATTAGCTTTCTCCTAGTAGATGTAAAATAAGTGCATATGCTGATTTTGCTGTAAGCAGTTCCTGGTTATTTCAGCCTTGAAGTAAGGGAGACATAGATTCACACTCTCAGGAATTATGTGAGAATTGTGGTATTCCTCATGCGACCTAGATGTCTGAATCATTTTCCCATGATGCCTCGGAAGAAAACAAGTGAGGTCCGCAACACGCTGACAAATTTAGATTCTCATCTGAAAACACTTGTGACGCTTATTAATCTACATATATGGGCCAGACCTTAGTTTATTACAACTTGTGTTCATTCATTTTTTGCTTATACGATGAAGCCACGCAGAATAAGAGAAACTATGTATCTTTGTTAGATAGTACTTTGTGACTTGACCATTTTTCTCATCTCCTTATTCTTTTAGACTGATGGGACTGTTATTCAGCAGGAGGTTTTGAAGTTGTGGATTGCTAAAAAACCATATTATGCCTGTGAAGACAAAAGTCTCTGCCCAAGATTAACAACTCATGGTAAGTGCACTGTTTGTGGACGTTAAGGGGCATGTGCGATTTATATATATTTTAACATTTACGTTATTGATCATCTGTTATGAAAATGTCAGAAGGAACAACCTGAAACACCTGAAAGTAAAGTATTGTGTTTTATGATTACCTCAATAATAATTTTTTTGTTGTTATTTACCCAGCAGAAACCCCTTGCAATGCACTGGAATTTTGTTGGCTTCATTTAATGGGACCTGGCACCTTAAAAATGTCATTTGTGAAATATCTGCTTCTGTTAATTGTAGCTTTTAATGCTGCGGTGGCCTTTATCATATTTTATTACTTGTTTTTTTATTATTGTTTGTTTTTTATTTAGTACTGATATACAAAGGAAGTGACAAAGGAAAGTGGTATCGGCTTCTACTATCAGAACTCGGTTTCCTTAACCTGGCAGAGCAACACTGTTTTGCGTTGCTGTGAACCCATATGCCGTTTCTGGCTACAGATAGAGGTCATTGGCTCATAGTTCTTACCAAGCACCCTGATGGGCTGAGACCATGGCCCACAACAGGCTATTTTTGGGCAGGACATAGTACACAGTCCATAACAAGTGCTGTTAAAAATCAGAATCATTCCGCAGTACTTTTTAACAGGGAAAATTATCTCGCTTTTGATGCAGATTTTGGGGTTCAAACAATACAACGTTAGGTATTTGGGTTCTAGTCAATAACAATGTGAAAAAAAAACCTATATTTATTGTACCTCTGAAGAAGAAGATTAAGGAATAAGGGCTTTGTTTTGCAGCCAGCTCTTGCTTTTAAAGCAGTTTCTAAAGTGCTGTTGCGAATCTGTGCTAATGCTTCTAGATTCTCTTTGCCAGAAACATAATGTAGTCCGTGCAGGGTGTCTACATGGAATGTTTTTTTTTTTCTCCCCTGTGAGCCGGACACTGATGCGAGAGCATGGCAAAATCGGTTTTGCCGTCTGCCTTTTTCGGAACCCTTTGGTTGGGAACAGTGGTAACAGCAGATGGTTTCTCAGTGAGAGGTCTTATGGTTAATCCCACAATGAGGAGTCGGGCCTTTAAAAAGCAGCAGTTTGTGGCTGATAGCCTTTTCTGTGTTTTATGTTAGCTTGGGGATTTATTTCACAAGAATTAAGGAGTGAAAATGTCCATGGTAGACACCATTTTGCCAGCCATTTATTAAGCAGATCCCCCCATCTTAAAGTGAAGTGGTACATACCTAAAGTTGACAATAGGTTTACTTTGTTTTCTTATTCAATATTTGTATTAATAGAGCTATTAATGAGTGCAATATATTTTACACGAGTACCTTGTGGATAATTTGACTTTTGATACATTTTTGATACATTTTTCTTACCTTTGACCTCAGCCACTTTTTTTCTATGTTCAGGTGGTTAAGATTAGCGTATGTGTTTGGTTGCAGGTCTGTGTTAAGCACTTTCTGCTGAGTGAGTGTGCCTCCTGTTCCCTCACCTGTCTCGCCATCAGGTGAATCTGCATGGAACAAGCAACGGTCCCAGTCTTACCCCCCGCAGACTTGAGAACCCATTGCTGCCCACTGATAATGCCTTCAAGCTTTACCTTTTCTATAACAGAACTAGCTTTTTCTCCCCTGTGTTTTGACTTCTCCTTTAAGAATAACATAGTAACTGTCCATAACTGGTCTGATATTTACAAATTGGTTCTACAGCCCTCTGTCATTTTAGTGTAGATTGGTTTTAGTGGTATGTTTGTGAGACTAGTAAGGGTGGCCCGGTTAGTCCGTAGGGTAGCTTCACATACTTGTTGTGTTTGTGATGTGGGTTTGAATCCAGCCGTGGATATGTCAGCCTAGAGTTGTGTCGTCCACGTGTTCAGGTGGGTTTTCTACCAGTGTTCAGTTGTTCGTCCGAAGTGCTGGTGTACACTGTACAGGTGGGGCCATGGCTGTGGGTTCTGTCTGGCTGAACTATGCCTCAGACCTAATGCTTTTTGTGAGGTAACTCTTAGTAGGAGGGTGGACACAACCATCAGTGTCAAAAGATGGAGGGGTGATGGCTTAAACCATTGTTTACTCCTTGGATTTCATATATAAATAGTCATTTGGCAACACAGCACATGTTTGCACACATTGTGCTGTGTTGCCAAATGTCTCAACAAAGGCTGCAAAGATTACAAATATTTGCCCAATAATTTTCCCCAAATTGGATTTTTATCATCTTTTTCTTTCCAGAAAAGCACAGCATTAGCTTGTTTTTCTTGTACGTTGAACTATGTTAAACACATCCTAACTGGAGTGTTAGACTGCATGTAAAACGGGGTGCTCGGCTGACACAATGAAACTGACGTGAACTTCCTGTTTTGAGTGCCCCTGTTTGCTGCCAGTTGTAAACAACACCTTTGAGAGCAGTCCCTCAGGTTCCCTGCCCATTTCCTGCCCCCCCCCAATGGATTCTGGGCAAAGGGGAGTCTATTTTGCCACACATATAACTGAAGAAGGCCTCGAACGAGTTGTTCTTACACATGCAGGGAAACGTCAGCAAGCCTCCTGCAGGACTTATTAATGTGTGTGTGTGTGTGTGTGTGTGTGTGTGTGTTTGCGGCAGAGATTTTCTGGCATGTTTTTAGCTTGCGAGGCTTTCCCCCTCATCACTTTACATACACTCACCTTCTACCCGTCAGGGTAAAACATGTTTTCATTCTTAGCACAACTTTTTGCCACTTGTGCCAAGCTGTTACCACTTCCTGTCTACCTCTCAGCTACTGCTTTCTGGCACATTGTTGTCTAAAAATTGAGCATTTGCTAGTATCTACAGTAGCTGACATCATATTTTTTCTCCTTATGTTTTTAATGTGGTCTTGAAATCAGCCTTTTTATTGAGTACTTTGTCAAGTTTGTATATATACAAATAGTAATGTATTGTTATTTAACCAAGGTTATACTTTTTAAGGGGCAAGTCTTTTAGTTGCCAAAAGGTTGTTGTCCGGCTGTCCAGGCAGTGATCACACTTAACCACCCATGTACTTCATTTCCTTACCGGGTTGTCTTTTCAGATAAACATTTCACACTCCATGAGGTTTATGTGTGACTTTTTGTGTTTGAGGGCAGACAGATGTTATTACAGCACTGCACCAGATTTACGACAGTGTGTTCTTTCTCTTGGAGGAAGTATTTGGTCAAAATCCTGACTTTAAAACTTTTGGAAGGAGCCATGTATAATACAAAAAAGTAACAGCATTGTTCCAGAGTTTGATGGCTTTATATATATGTTGTTGTGTTTTGAAACAAAACTACCAATTTCACTTATTTAAAAAAACTTAAAAAAAAAACTGCTATTGAAGTACAGTATATAATATTTTAACACACATGCATGTCACTTTTTCTCAGCAAAGTAGCTTGAATTGTTAACTTTTATCTGAAACCTGAAGGCCTGGAACCATTGTTTTAAACGCAACAGTGGCTATGCAGACTGGCTGTATTCAGGAGGTCTGTTTTTCGTTCTCATATCCCCTCAGAATAACCGGCTGTCATGGCCAATCCTGCGGGACCGGTTTGGGAAGGAACGGAGCGTCTTGCGCTGAGGAACGTTGATGCTGCTGTGACTTTTTATGGCCACAGAGGGATAGAGACAACGGAGAATAGAGCCGAGATCCCGCATAAACCAAAAACATTGTCGCAGGGCAAAACACAGAACATAATTACAGCAATTTAAAAGCGAGTAACAAAGAACATGAGTATGATGCTCCGAAAGTGAAATTAAAGAGTCATGCGCTTTTGCTTAGCGACGTGCAGCCAACTGTATAAAAAGCATGTTGGATGGTAGTGTACAGCAGACCTTGAGTGGCGTATTAGCCAGTATGTTACTGTCATTCTCTGTTAATGTCTTTAGACAGTGCATAATCACGTGCTCTGCCAAGTGCAAAAGTCTATAATGTCAGTTCATGGCCAGATACGTTAAAATATCGATTTCAAAATAACAACAATGACAAGCACAGCAGTTACGCTGTTGTTACATTGTTTGTTTAGAAGTAATTATTTGGACAATAAAAGTATTACAATAAAAGACAGTTTTCAACCGATTTTTTTTTATGCCTGATGTTAGCTATATCTGAATAAAAGCAAACCGTCCTATATTTTTGGCCGATGATATAAGTTGTTATTAATGGATGGTAGTTGTTGGGATCACAGCGCCTGTTCCAGTGATCTGCTGTCTTCTGGCTTTACATCAGTTGTGCTGAATAAACAGAACAGTTTTCTAGCCCAAGAAATGTATTATTCATTTTTCATGAGAGTAGCTATGGCCAGTTGTTAATCTCTTCCCCACAAATCTGAAGAGTACCACTTTGTGGTTTTTAAGCTTTGACCTTTAGTTTCACCAGACCTGGCTTTTGCTGTGTGTTTCTGCAACCATGGGACCTTCAGACAGATGCCTAAACAGGCAACATATCTGCTCTGGCTTCTGTTACAATTTTTCTTTGGGACAAGAATATGAGTGTTCTACTGCCAGATTAGATCACATTTGCAAACTGGAGGGTACTTTACAACACAAGGGGCAAAGGGAATTTGATTTTGTGGGACCCTTTTGAGCCAGCCTCAGCATGAATTAGCGATGAATCTTCTGTATTAAGGCTGGATTTACTGTAAAGATGAGAACGTGGAAATGCTTTCATCCTTAAACACTCAAATAACAAGCTGACCTACTGTGTTCTTGGTCTGCATTTAACATAGTCTGGTTTGAAGGAGCATCAGTCATTATTCTGTGTGTGTGTGTGTGTGTGTGTGTGTGTGTGTGTGTGTGTGTGGGGTGCAGAAGATATGAAATGGCATAGAATGCAATATATGTCACATAAAGTCTCAAGGTTATCAGAAATGAGAAAGTGAGGTGTTGTCACCAGATGAGAAGGATTAACTGTTTCAATCCCAGTGACATTTGGTTGTATTTAGACTCTTTCATTCCAAACATTGTACGTTGTGTATGGATCACTCTCTGGAGGAGATAAATGCTTTACTCAACAGCTGGGCAGGTGGGCCCTTCTTGGTACTTGGACTACAAAAAGATTTTGCAGCCCTGACCTCAGGTCCTTAATGACAGCAGTATAGTTCTTAGCCTTTGGTTCAAAGTGAGCAAAAATTGCAGTCTTTTTTTTTCAGACTTTCACAGCAAAGCTGGCAGTGTTAATTTAACACTGAGAGTGTTTATTTGTGTTCCCACCAAGTCAGTGTGGACCCATACAAACATTCTGTGTCGGTATTACAAATAACACTCCCAGTGTTAAATGAACACTGCAGGTTTTGTGGTCTTGTTTTTTTATGTTTTTACATTGAATTAGTGTTTAATATAAAAGTATGCTGACAGCGTTGTATTATTTTGGATGTCAGTTAATTTTTTTTCATAGGAGACACGTAATTCTTTATGCATTTAGTCTTAATGCATTTGTTGTATGATTGAAGCTCTCAATACAACTAGTATGTTAAAATTTGAATTAGAGTGGAGAATGGTTATTCTTCCTGTGTGCATCAAAGTAAGAAATTCATTTTTTGTCCATGTCTGTTTCCTTCTGTAAGGCTTACAACATAGAAAAAGAATGGAGCTCAGCTGGTTCTTCATTGCAGATGTTTTTTTTTGTAATTTTTTAAACTGAAGCTGTATATTGATGTCACTTGTTCTGATGGGTTCAGCCAAGAAAGCCTTTTAACCTCTAGTGCTAATGGATTGTATGTTGAACTAGTGCTTTTTGAAGACTGTGGTCAATCATGTAGGTCTTCAGCTCCTGCCTTTAAGTTATTTTTTTCACTGCCAATGTTTACTGTTTGTACTTTTCATTATTGTAAATTAATTAAAAACAGGAAATATGTTGGATGAACAAAAATAATTGTGTTAAGAAGTATTACTATTTATTATAAGCACCATGCAAAAACTTGTTAGTCAGACAGACTCCTTTCAGCACAGTTTTTAAAATTATCTCCCATTATCTGTTTTTCCATTCACCATATTTGGAAATTATGAGCAATTTCTTTGAGAAATTCTGCTCTGGTTCTTTAAACTGTCTTTGTGTTTCCTGCTAGCTTTAAAAGTTACTGCAGGATCAACATCGCATTTTTGTACGATATAAAATAGCAACGTACCTTCAGTTGGGACAGGTTAAAAAATAAACATTGTCACACACTCGTGGAATTTTTTTAATTGTTCATGATAAGGATTTTTTTTTCTGAAGGGCTGTCTAAATATTTTCCTTCACAGGAATTTTAAAAGGAGCTGTCTTAATTTTTCCGTGGCCATACAACTAAGCTTTAAAAACAAAAAAACCCTCACTTATTATAATATAAAGCATATTACTGATGTCTTAAAAAAAATTCTATGCATGTGGAATAATCTAATTGTTCAGGGGAAAACATAAGTGTTCGTTGGTTTGTGTAATTTTGTCCATTGTTATGCTGTAATGTTTGTAACCAAATGATGGAGTGGTAAAATGAAAGATGTTTGACAGTTGTCTCCAATAAATAAAAAACGATCTTGTGGATTGTGCTTACAGATATGGATTAGTAAAAGTCTGGACTGTGTTAAAACAGCCAAGATCTTTGACTGAACGTGAATAAGTAGGGTAGAACTACCCGAGCAGTTTTGTCCTTACGAGACGTTACGTACGTAAGCCTTGGCTTCTCCTCTTTGTCTTCTTGTGCACTTGCAAAAAACCCTTAAAATAATGTTCACAGCTTAGAGCCTATTGTGTCATCAGTACTGCTGTGCTCCTGTCTAAAACATCTGTGTTTACATCTTTAAAGATTTTAAATGTATTCATTTTTTTATCCATGGCCGTGTAACTTTATTCATTTAAAATATACAAGCTGTCTACCTGGCAGCTGCAGTTAATCTTCTTGTGCTGAAGGGTTGTGGAGTTTTATTCGTTTAGTTGTCAGGCTGATTGTGAAAAAGAGTGTGATTACAGTATGCTTTGTTTGCTACTGAACGTTGTTGTGAGGTAAAAGCAGGGGTTATTTAATCTGATTTTTTTTTCTTTCTGCCTAATGTTGTAAGGCTGTAGTATGAGCCTTTCCAATTCTGAGAGAATGGTGGCACTGAGGGGCGGAGTTTGGTTAAAATTAGCAGAGCAGTATATATCACACTTTCCTGTGGGCTGTAGGTGACAACTGTTACCTTATAAGATCTGCCCGTAGCTATTTGCCTCTCCCCTCCGCCCTCAGTGTTGCGAAAGAATGGGGCCTTGCTTTTTCCAATGGTGACAGACACTGAGGTGTCACGCAGTCCACACTGGTCCTTTGTTATGCCAGCGATCTCCTTTGCTGAGGCTGCGCTGCTGGGCTTTCATCTGCAGGCTTTTTAATTGCGCTTGCTCAGTTGTGTCATTGTCCCTGTTCATGTTCGCGCAGCACTACACAAGCAGGCTAACTTGTGACATCAGTGGCTGGATGTCGGAAGCTCACAGAAGCGCATTGACTTCTGTTCTTACTGCCCTATTCCGTGCAAAAATGTGGGTGACATCAGTGCTGCGGGATGTTGTTATTTGTCTTTGTGTGTCTCGTTCTTCCACATAAACCCTTTACAGCAGTGTTTCCCCAAGTACAGGTTCTTACCCATTTTTTTGGCTCATGAACTTGCTTGTGGTATGTTGCCAAAGTATTTAGTAAGTAGAACAGAAAACAGAAGTGTGTATTGTATTGGATCCCAAAATGGGTCCTAAGATTTTCATTTGGGTCTTTGGGTTTAAAATTCAAGAACCCCTGCTTTAGAGGTAAAACATTTAGTACGCACTTTTGATTTACATTTATGT